>WBMZ01007386.1:0-87296 GCA_013400975.1 Atrichornis clamosus
TCCTCCCTCCCTCCCTCCCTTTCGTTTGCTTGTGTACAGAAGTTCTAAATGCTAACTTCAGTATGATCAGTGTCATCTTCCATTTCAAGGGAAAGAACAATGCTTGTATTTTGTTTTCTCTTGTCATTACTATTTGACAACATGCATATTAAATACATAACATAATAAAGTCAAGAAAAGAGAAATCAAACAATGAACACTCTTTTCTCCTAATTAAAAAATGAAATACAGATATTTATATTGAGCAGTTGAGAGAAAAAATTTACATCTGGAAGGTTTTCAATAATAAGCATATTAAAAAAGAAATTATACAGAACAGAGAACTCTAGACACCATATCAACCTATTGCATACCTTAAGAACTACACAGAAAAGTTTTTTTGATACAGTTTCCCAGATTTTTTGCTTATAGAGCTCTTTGAAATAACTGCAAACAATATTGTGCTGCTGGAATCGCTTCTTAATTTTATTAACTGTTCTACTCTGAAAAGAAAAATCTCTCAAGAGAGGGGAAATTATTTAGCTGAAAAGCAGAGAAAGGTCAGTATTTGGGTAATATCTGTTTTGCAGCCCTCTCCTTTAAATATTTAATTTTAGCAACCAGTTAAAAGTTAATGCCCTTAATGTTAATGCCCTTAAATGTTCTTCAACATTTTTCACTGAAGAGGAAACTCTCTGTAGAGCCAGACTCTCCAAAAATATAAAGCTTGGCTTATGGACATGGTGGGACAGTTAAGGGAAATTTTCTTTCATGGTAATTTCACAAGTTAGGCATATTGTTACCATAGTCATAATTTTTATTAATAATATATTCACTTATTTTTAGCCTGAAATACCTGTGGATGTGTAAAGAACTCTCTAAAGGTTATCAGCTTTGTAAAATCCAGAACAGTAAGCTTTTCCCATGTATATTTTTTGAATTTTTCTGAATATGCTGGAGTAGTTCATTAAAATGTTCTTGAACAAAAGCAGTAGCCCTGTAACAGTTACATTTGTGTTTGAATCACAGTATAAGGACAGTTTGGGAAAAAGTATGAGTTTACAGTACCTTTGGGATGCCAGAACTCCATGAAAAAGTTAAAAGAAGCAAGGTCTTGGAAATGTTCCTTGTCAAGCTGTTAAGGATCATTATTATATTGTCTATTGCTGAACATTAAGGCACAATTCCTATGCCCAAAAACATAAACCAAAAGTTCTCTTTGAAAGAAATAGAACTCTGAGATGCATGTTATAGTGATTTTTCGCACTCAGCAAAGCATTATGACCCAGCAATGAGGAAAGCTTGGAGTAGTGGGAACAGAGTAATTGAATAGAGCAGACATATATGCAGATCGAGTAGTTTCAGATCAGTATGTTTAAAGCAATTTAGGGACAGAGTAGAATTCTTTATTCAGTATTTAAGTTGGCATGAAACCATTCAGAGTGCCACCTTGAGAATATATTACCATCTAGTGGCTTGAAGACAAGAATAAATACTGGAAGACATCCAAAATAAAGTCACAGTGAATGACTTTGTCGAAGGAGTGAAGTGACACAAGCAACTAAAAGCCACTCAAATGGCTTTAAAATTGAAACAAAATTAAATTTCAAAATCATCTGAACTGTATATTGAAAAACCAAGTGACACCCACAGACAAGCTGCACAGTCACTTCAAAATCTATCTGCTGCAGAGAGTTTTCAAAACCTATGTCATGATACTATGGGACTTCCCTGTTGCTGAATTTCCTTCAGTATTGGGTCAAATTCTTCGGGATAGCTGTACATTTATCTGATCACTGTTCTGGCTCTGCTCAGGAATTCCCTCACCCCTTTCAACCAATGCCAATAGAGATACCCATGTTCAGACTTCTACTGACTGCTTAATTACAAGGCTTTAGAATTATTGCTCTAATTAAAAATTCCAAGTATTTACTGGCTGTTAAGTGCACTATGACTTTGAAAAGAGGAATGACCAATAGATAATATAAGATGAAACAAAACAGGATTAGATGCTATGTTGACTGTTTTTATTGGTTTATACTCATAACCTATAAAGTGCAAATTTAATGTCAAGACTTTACAATTATTCTGTTACAAGAAATGACCTTGAGTCATAAACTGGAAAATAGCTTATAATTCTTCTACTTAATTCAGACTAGAAAAAGTCATGCATATTGTCACCTAGTAAACCTCATCTGCCTACAGATACAGTGAAAAATTTAGAAGTATTTATTCCTTAGTTTTAACAAATGTAAGAGGTAGTATTGTTTCTTTTAAGTAGGCAAGTCTGGTAAGAATCAGAAGACATGGCAATTTATGAGCACCTTAACCAAAATAAAATGTTGCTATATTTGGAAGTAAAGACAATTTAAATACAATTTTGTCTAGTCCTCCATGTCTGATCTGCAAATAAGGGTTTGCGTTATGGAAGTCAAAGAGTAGTATTAAATTAAATGTAAAACTCACAGTGAAACTTTAATCTAAAGCACCCTTTTTCCCTTGGAAAGGGCAGCATCTGGCTGTGTATATTCATGTCTGCATTTCAAATTGTACTTTAGGGATTCCTTTACTGGAATTAATCATTCCAGGCACGGGGACAAACACCCACGTAGGGCTCTGGGAATTTCTGCACTAAATGTATTAACATTAAAGGTGACATCTTCAGCTCCTCACAATTCTGAAAATGCATTTCTACTGTCACCTGTGTCACTGACTTCACACAATATGTCACTGCCTAAGTTATGGTGCAAAGGTAGAGAGATTGACATGATATGATACATGATAATATGATATGATATGATATGATATGATAATCCATCCCAGGCATAAGCAGGGAATAAAGGAAGAAAGTTGTTGATCTCTCAAAGGAATGCTCTAATCTGAATATTGTGTTACTTAGTGATGTCAGGGGTAATTAATCAGTTCCACAGAACTGTGGTCGTAGAATGGTTTGGGTTGGAATAAACCTTAGAAATCATCTAATTCCAAGCCCCCTGCCATGAGGAGGGACACCTTCCACTAGAGCAGGTTGCTCAGAGCTTCATCCGATCCTTAAACACATCCAGGGATGGTGAACCCACAACTTCTGTGGGCAGACTGCTCCAGAGCCTCACTACCCTCACTGTAGGGAACTTCTTCCATATACCTAGCCTAAATTTCCCCTCTTTTAGTTTGTACCCATTATTCCTTGTCTTATCTCAACAGTCCCTGATAAAGAGTCCCTCTCCAGCTTCCCTGGAGGCCCGTTTCAAATAATGGAAGGCTGCTGTGAGGTCTCCATGCAACCATTTTTTTTTTCCAGGCTGAATAGCCCCAACTTTCTCAGCCTGTTTCCTACCTTAACAGAAATTACATACCAATTGCTTTATTCCTTGCTTGTAATTGTGGCTTCAAAACTGCAAAATATTCCCTAGGCTCAGTAGAAGGTTGTCTACAGTAGGGGAGAAGGCAAATATTTTCATATTCTGCTGTGTGGGAAAAGATTTAGGAAAGATCTAAGAACCTTCCAACCATTTTTTTTAATAAGTTGGGATAGAAGATGGACAGGAGAAAATATTTATTGTTATATATATATGAACTGAAGTCCACTGTAATATCAAGGCTTCCTGTCCCAAACTGTTCAGAGAATATGGATCTTTCACACTGTTGCTCACTTAGAACTTCTTTAATATAAACAAATTTTAAATCAAGACTGTCATGCCTTGACCAGTATTTCTCATGTTTTTACTAAACAATATGACCACTCCCTCAGATCATGGAATCATGAGTACTGCTATCAAATAACTCAATAGAAATAACGACCCACATAGATGTGAACGTGTTTGGTTGCAAGCAATAAAACTTCCTCGGTGTCAATTTATTTCATACAAGTTTTTATTATTCAAATGACACATCATTAATACAGAAGCACACAGTAAAATTAATAAGCAGATAAGGGGCATCTCAAGTTAACTATTCAATGACCAATATGTTCATTACTGAATGGAACAATTGACTAATGCAGTCACCCCTGATAATAAACTCATACAAATTATAGCCATGTTAAAAACCATTTTTACTCAGTAGTATCCACATTTTCATTATACTCCATCCTAATTAGATGAATAATGATACTGACTTATGTTTCATTTTAGTGTGCCTCCTGGAAGCACTTTGTATTAGTTGAAGTATAAAAATAATCCCAGCTACAGGATTGTATACTTCTCTGTAAATCTGTATTCCATTGTGCATCAGCCAAGTTTCTCTTTCAAACAAGAGAAGAAGGGGTTAATAAATGTCCTTGAAATTCAAGAGAAGTAGCTGAGCATATTTTGGGGAGGATCAGGACCTGGCAGGAAGAGACAGATGGCATTGTCTCTTTAGGGGGTTATTCTTCCTGAGGAAGAGTTTGGATTTCAGGACAATTTGGTGCTGAAAAATAACTTTGTCTGTGTGGTGCTTGGTCTTGTGGTGTGGAGTTGAGAGGTGAGAGAAAGTCTGGGCCGAGTTTGGAAGAGTATCAGCCATATTTTTAGTGGTTGCTCATTCTGAAGTGTACAAATAACAGAGTAAAGGATTAGCAAATACTAAATAACAGAGATTAGGATTAGCATAGTGAAAAGCCTTTAGAAACTGAATCCTCTTGAGCTGCATCAGCCGTGTTGTTTGGGCTAGGACTGTTGAACCAAAAGTCCAGAAGAACCTCTAGCAGACTTAATGATGACTTTAGGCCCCACAGAGACTGATGACTCAGTACTAGAAGAAAAGTATTTTGCTACAAGTACCTTTAAGTAAAATTGAGGATCGTTTAAGAACATATCTGCACAAGTTTTAAAAATACGTTTTAAAAGTGGCTGAAACAATAATAATTTTTAAAAACCAAAATCTTTTCTAATCTGTGATATGGACCAAATTGGAAGTTTGCTTTATGAAATCATGCTCTTCATGGAGAGAAAGAGATTACTGTGGAACAGAAACAATAGAAAATAAAAAAAGACTCTGGGATCAATGTAAACTGCTTGTCTACAATGCACAGGTAACTGTGTCATGGATACTTAGACTCAAAGAGTTTGTATACTACTGTGTGAGATAAAATCTTTACAGAATCTTGTACTGAATTTAAGATACAGCAATCAGGTGAAGGACTAATTGTCACTTCAGTTTTAACATTCTGTAAAATGTCCTTATTCTGTGCCTTCCCAATGGTTCTTGAGAAACGTAAAGCATTTTTACCTGCGAAATCTGAACTTTACTCTGGACATAAAGGAAAAAGTTAATGTAGTCAATTTCTAAACTGATCTTTAGACGATTAAAGCTTTATCTTTCCAGTGAACAGTTTCAAAATGAATAGTTGACGGAAACTACTTCCTCACACTAATTCTCCAGTACTTAAAAATTTACGGTCTTCAGTTAAATCTTATGGGGCTAAGCTTTATAAAAAAATGCACTCAATGATGCATACTCCTAATTAAAGGAATAATGAGATGTAACGCCTAACTCCTATGATACCCTGATAATCTCCACTGCTGTTTAATGCTGTTTAATCTTTCTATCCCACAGATCTTAAGGAACTGTAATGATTTTGTTCAGCTGGCCTGAAGAAGGAATGGCAAAGAACCCTGTCCCTTTAGTCTTCTTCCCACCAACCCAAATGGATTTTCAGCATGATGAAACAAATTGTAGCCAGCCCTCAACTAAACATTAATTAGCCACAACTGCAGTAACTCTTCTCTGGAGCCTTCCTGTAAAACAAACCTATTTCTTTTTAGCTCAGGATGCATGATAAGGTATTCTTCCAGGTGGAATAAATGCTTACTCCAATACTTCTGCATTTGGGTGGGATCTCTTCCATTATGAATAGAGTAGGTGGTGGTGGGTATTTCCCAAATTATTAAAAAATAATACTTTATTGACTAGGTGAGCTCCTGCTAAAACTAGGCTGTGTCTGGGAATGGTTTTACATGAGTTTTCTCAGGCTCTGTTAAAAATTAGGGAAATAAAATCTGCAATTCCTTCCCAGTATAAATTTTTTACAATCCCGTCTTTCTGGAGGAATGATTAAGGAGGGAATACCATGACAAATATTTCCCTGAAGACAATTTTCTTCTCTTTTGAGGTTAATCACTAATTATTTTCTGTTATCTCGCTTGTGGACCAGTGTCAGGTATTCTATAAAATCATGTCTGCTCCCAAATGAAGCGTTTCCCCTAGGGTGGTTTACTAACAAGTTAAATAATCCCCTTTCAAAACTGGTATTGTGAGATACTCACAATTTCATAAGAGATTGTGCTCAACTACTAAGGCTGTAATTTATTGTGACTGTCCTCACATATATTCAAAGCTTACCATTATTACTATGTTTTCCAAAATTATTTTTTTTCCCTTCTGAGCTGATTTCAGGGCTGTTGAAGTGTTAGGATAATTCTTCTCTGTGTGGGTGTGAAATATATAAGATCATAGCAACAGCTACTATGTAGTGTTAGGAGAAAGTAGAGGAAAGATCTGCTAACACTTTCTGGGAAATGCCTCAATTGGAATTGTTCAAATATGAAATTAATTAACATTAAAAAACTTCCTTCAGTGTAAAGAGCAAAGTAGCAAATATTGACCCCATATTGTCTGCAGTGCTGCTTCAAACCAAACGCTCCTTGGAACAAATGCTCAATCACAGTCTCTGAGAACACTCTTCATTTGAAAGTTTTTCTTGGTCATGTGTTTAATTTCGTCTCCACATTTTTCAATTTATGTCTTTGATGATCCTTCTAAATACCAAATAAAACCTTTCAAAAAAGCACTTTCATGTATCTTTTTTATTTTTTTAGGCATTGCCTCTAAGCATTCTTTCCCAATTTCTCAATTCTCTCCAGTTTTAGTTATTATATTTTAAAATTAGAATCTGAAAAATTCTTACAAACCTGTAACAATATAATATTGCATCACAGAGAAAAATTATAAAAGCTTGCTTCAATTTATAAAGCAGAAATTCTGCTTTTGAAACTGGTTTGAGAAAATAAGAGGGCAGAATGAAATGAGTTTAAATATATTTTAATACAAATATTTAAATACATTTAGGTAGGATCTATATAATTATTCCCATGCTTGCTCATACAAATATTGCACTCCAATCTTTTTCCACCTTTACAGGAATATATGCTCTCCTGTAAGGGTTATGTACTGTTGACAGAATTCTTTTATGAATATACTTCTACTGGAATCAACTGAGTCCTTTTTCCCCTGCAGACTAAATATTTTGGAAGGACACTTAGCTGACCTTCGAGATTAAACAGGGGAGTTAATAAATAATTTGTAGTTATTATCATAATAAATTTTATTTCCAATATATTTTAGTTTCTCCCCTGCCAAAATCTTGAGGCATCATCTTAGAAGATAAATCTTTTTAACCAGCACGTTTACCTATAAACCTGATGAGGCCTTCAATTTCAACAAACAAAATAAATGCTTTAACTAATTTACACATTGTTCTCAAATGCTCTTTATTATGACTTAATTACTCTTAGTGTTTCTTATTCTGCACTTTTCATTTGAACTTATCTAATAATAAAGTTTCAGAATTTAATGTAAAATAAATGACCTGTTTGTCACAGTAGAACACGATAGAAATCTCTTTTGTCTCATGAAAAACATGGCACAATAAGGGTTCCTGGCACTTCTTAAATGAAGATTTTTTTTGTAAACTTCAAACTCTTTAAGCTGCTTTTTAAATACGCCTGATTGCTTCGTAGTGATTCTGTCTCCAGCTTCCATCTTTGTCTTTCCAGGGTCTCAGAACAGAAAAATTGCACTTTTTTGGAGAGGTTTATACCCAATTTCAGAAGAAGGACCTCAGAATAGACCGTGATATGTCAGATTTTCTGTGTGTTTGTTTCATGCGGTGCCTCAGCACAGAGAATGTGTTTACAATCAAATCAGAACTTAGACCTTTAGGGAGGAATGTGATGGAATGGAGAAATAACATCTTAGAGGTGCGTGGTAGAAAGTCTTGGGTCTAAATCTCTTCAAGAAATAAAGATGCTCTCTTCCCAGATGGTGAACCTTGGGTTTATGCCAGCCTTGCTCTGCTGCCATTTTTACTGCGACTGCAATTTGGGGATGTGTTTCCTAAGCTTCTAAGGGTTCATGTTGAGTAACACAATACAGAAAAAAGATTGTATTGTTGTGTGCCTGTGTCAGTCATCGGGAAGAGGATCCAGGAGCCAGAAATCCAACCATAAGCTCAGTTAGCAACTGGTATCTGGAGTATCTTTGGGGCTGCTTGAAGTATTGAAGAGTGGACACATTCTAATCACACTCATGATTCTAGTTCAGAGATAAAAATCTTGCCATCAGAAAACTCCAGACCTGCTCAACTTGCACTAATCTGTTGAGGATGTTCTAGGCTGTATTTGGCACTTTATTTTCTTGCATTAAAACCTGACTATTTAAAAGTAGTCAATCAATAGGAAATACCAGGGTTAAATAGGCCTGTTTAGTCTTAATTTATTTCCACACACAGGCCTTTAACTGCAAACTGGGTTTATTTGGGTGGTAGCTTTATTTAGAAGACAGGAAAAACAAAATGAGAAAGTTAATGAGCAGCTAAATATTGATTTGGCCTCACTACCTAAATGTGAGGTGCTGTATTTTGTGTGCTAAGTTTTCAGTGGGCTCATCTGCCAGCACAGACATTTGCTTTCTGTTAGGGTTGTGAACAGGGACATTATCCATCCTTCCCAATTCTAAGATTAGAAATTGAGACATAGATATTAAAATCAACAGTATTTGCTATACTAGGATGAATCAGTTTGAACCAGGCAAGACCTGCCAGCACCACAAAATCTTTCCCACATTTGAATGAACCATAATTTATACTGTTGTCATCATCTCAGCACTTCAGAAATTCAGATGACCACATTACAGGTCAGGCATTAAAAAAGTGATCCACAGCTACCTGAGTAGAATGTCATGGATGCGATTTCCTTAAAATGACCACTTTTTAAACTTGAGAATACCTATCTCAATCTTCCAATTTCTAAAAAAAAAAAAAAAAAAAAAAAAGGTAATCTTTGATGCATATATTGGATAATTTCCAAAACAGGTTTGTCTTGCAAACTGAATGAATTTGGATTCTATTGTTCCATCCCCTATACATTACAGTACAGCCTATAAAGCCATTATCTTACCAGTGGACCTCCTGTTCAGGTATATACAACACAAAACTGATAAGTCAGCTAACTATTTTGCAAATAGAGATTTAATGATCCTTTTCAAATGAGTATTTTTATTGTGAGAATCAAATGAGCAAATGTCTGTTCAGCAAGTCATGTCTTATAGAGGAGTGGAGCTTTAACTGCAGATTTCTTCTTTTGTGTTTGGTCTGTAAAGAGAACTACCTTTATGATCCTAGAGTGGATAGATTCTGAACCTGGGCTTTTTGTTATTTTCACTGACTTGAGGAAACAGACTTTAAAATAGCTTGAATATCTCTCATTATCCTGTAGTCATACTTGGAGCTGCACTGCAGACATAATGAAAGAAGATGGGTGGTACAAATCCTTCTGTATAGAAAAGAAAAATTTTAGTGTTAGCATCAAGTCAAAACAGAAGACCAATGTGACACATCCCATCCCTCCAGATCCTCTGAATGATCCCTTAGAGTACATCAAAATGTCTTTCAGCTTACCCTGTATCTCCTAGATATTCTGTTAATATTTGCTCTTGTAATATTAGCAAAAGGCATTCTCAATTTTCTATTTTGTCTTTTATTCCATGGTAAGTTTTCTTTCAAGATGGCTAGGAGATTTTTCTATGATTTTGGAATCATCTTGATGGCCTGCAAAAGGGACAGGACTTTGTACAGCTTTGGGGTTATAAAATAACTTCTGGGGCTGTGCACGAAACTGAAGGTCTTCCTAGACTGCAAAACTTCCTGCCCTGAGAACCTGGGGAAAGGAAGCCTGGAATGTCTTGGTGTCAGCTGCTGCCTGAAAAGGTGGGACAAGTGCCAGTGACAGAAAAAGTTCGAGAAGATGCTCAATATACCTTGAGTCCTCTGTTAGCAGGAATAACAAAACAGCAATGTGGGTAAAGCAAAGTGTTAAAGGTGAAAGGGAGCTTACATTTCTCCTACCGTCTGCTTCCCTGTTTAGGGTCTAGGTTCAGGTCTGACAAGATGCAGGTTCCAACAGAGAAAAGGAACTTCAGTCACTACAGCCTAAATTTGTACCACTCACTGATTACTGAGTTGTCTCTTTAAGCTTGCTCAGTAGTCTGCCTGCCTGCTTTTGATCAGCTGAAAGCTCATGGTTGGCATGAACGTGTACATGTACATGTAACTTCTATGTGCACATTCAGGCTACCATCCTTAAAAGGCCAACATTTTGTTTTGTTCTGGGAGTATCTTTTCAATGTCTAACCATTGCATCATCCTTCTACTCCGTAGGTAAGTTTTATGCATCTAGATTTAAAAGAAAATCTCTCGTTTCATATTTGAGTCCTGGTTTGACACCCACCACACTCAGATTAGTGAATACTTCTCTTGTACGGATCCACTTGAATATACAGGTAATGATAATGGCATTCCAAAATCAAGTACCCTTTATGTGAGACACTGCCTGTTACTGATGAGTCATTGTGTATGGATTGTGCCACATACTGACTCACATACAATGAGTTGAAAGGAAAGCTACAGGAATAGCCATTGAAGAAGATTGTAGACTAGCTAAGTAACACTCTTTTTTTCCCCTTGTGTGCTTCCTAAGACTTTTCTCCTGCCTCTATTTGATTCTTAAAATCCTGATTTCACTGACTGCTGTTGACTGAGCACGTATCACTGCTGCAAAAGGGGTAACAATGTCGGAAACTGACCATAGGTTTTGATGGTAAGCTATTAGCTCATTGGTCAGCTATGACAATTGACTCTTCTGCATACAAGAGTTTGTAACTTTGGGGAATTTAGATAAAACCTTTGGTATTTATCTGAGATCCTTGGGTGATGCGAGTAGGGGCGGGGTGAGGAGATTTTATGAGGAAAAACACAACATAAAGCAGTTCTCTGAAGCAGCCAAAGCAGACAGTAGTTAAAATCTGAAAGGTGTACTTAAGGTGTAAATAACTTGTAACACATATTCTATATCCTTTATCAAATAATATTATCAGGTAAATTAGCCACTTCTAATATGAAGATGTGAAAAAAATGTATTTTTCAGAGAGCTTTAATTTTTAGAATTAAAGTTCTTTGTGATTTCAATAGTTATATATTTTTCCAAGATGAAACATGTTATACCAATGCTTTTTACTTTATTTTCAAGAAGCAAGAGACTTAAAAATTTACATATATCCAAATGTTTCACATCTATTCCCCATTTACCCCCTCTAGTCCCAACAGTCAAGCCTTCCCTTACTAGTGTCTTGGCAGTGTTATGAGGAACATCCAAAAATTAATTCTAATGTAATTTACATTATGATACTACACAACTGAAACTATTAGAGAGCTTGTTCTTTACAGAAAGATGTCTGTTTAAATATTCAGATAAGTTCTCTATTTATATTTGTGAACTTACTTAGACTCACAATGGAAAAATTGGTAATGCAAAAACAAAGGGACAAAACAGAGCAAATAAATAACTGGACTTCCTCGTATAACTGATGGATGAGTAATGCATCAATAAGATTAAAGCTATACTACATCACAAACCCAAGGTAATCTTACCAGTCTTCCTCATAGTATCAGGTAAGTGTTGATTGTAAAAGGAGTTAATTTTCTGAAATAAAAGCTTGATTTTCCAGAATTTAATAGTGAATTAGTAAGTGATTTTTTTTTGTTTATTTCATTGGTTTTTCAACATTGACCTTTATGAAAGAATAATATTGTGTACTACATTAGACAGCTTAGGTCACAAAGCCAGTGTCAGAGACAGTTGCAGTATTTGTCACTACTAAGTTAAGCTCCATGATAGTACAAAGTTCTTTGCTAATGACAAGCTAACAAATTAATTCTTAAAATGTAGTGAGCAAAGGTATTGTCTACTGTGAAACATCTGACTTTTAACATTTTCATAACAAGAATGGATCTTTCTCATGTGCACCAGAAAATGATAAAATTTATTTTCCACTCTTTCCTCCCTGTTCTGCTGTTCTCACATAAACATTCACAAGAACAGCAGACACCTGCAGTTCTGGTAATGAAAATTACCTCAGCAGTTTTACAGAAATGCTAGTAAATACTGAAAACTAGGATACTAGTAGGAGAAAAGCAGTAGTGATTGAGCCATAAGGATTATGGAATATAGGGCTAAGAACACTTTAAGAGGTTAGAGATCATCAGGACAGGCCCAAAACAAGAGACAAAAGAAATAAGATTTTAAAGTTCTAGTGGGCAATTGTTCAAGGAGGCAGACGTATGGCTGCTAGCCATTTTTATTAACTCTCCTGATAAAACACCAAGGGCATCTCTAGTCACAAAAATTACAAATCACTGTCTCCTTTGATCAAATAACCCTGACTCCATTCTCTGCCCTCCTCCTTTCTATGCCCAGTGCATTAATCTTACCAGGTTGACAGGCCTAGAATTTCCAAACTTTAGCTGACACATGCACCTCTGACACCGGCTCCCAGCAACAGTCCTCCAGGCCATACCCTGTCCAATCAACCAAATCCTGCAGGATTGCCAGGATACCTGGCAGTCCAAGATAACCAGATATAGTATCTCTCTGGCCCTAACTAGACCATAACCAGAATCAGAGATTGAGGGTAATGGTGGAAGGGATGTGGGTAACCAGGTTTTAAGAGGAACACATGAACAACAATATGAATCTTGGGAGCACACAGAAGCTCCTCACTCCCACTGCAATGAGGAGCTGTGGAAGCAGTGTCTGCAGTTCCAGGGGACCCTGATGTGTCCCCTCAATGACAAATACAGGGCAAGGTGTAGAGCAGCTCTGCATCCCCAGAGCAAAATTGTCTGCACACACTGTGTAGAGAGTCTATCACAGTCTCATGTAGACTGAGCCAGGGACAAAAATGGAGTGGCTGAAGCATTCCCAAAAAACATCTCCATCCTCATGAGTGGGCAGGTGTGGTCATCCCAAAACCTATCTCCTCAGTTGGCTGGGGACTGAACCAGCTGCAATGACTTGATCTCTAATGGGACAAGAAGGCTGACTTTAATGTGACCACTGGGAAAAGAACTATCCAAGCCCTTCAGGAAAACCTCCATGAAAGATGCTGAAATAGAGGGGGTCACTATTCCCAGTAAATCAGGGAGGGAGGAACTAAGTGGACTAAGGGGAACACCCCTCCACCAAAACCACACCAAAAAAAAAAGCAGTGGTGGGAGAATGGAGAAGAGGAGAAGTGCAGGCCCTTGGAGGACTCTCTGCATAGTGTCAGAGCTGTTCTACCGTAGCGTGAGTTTTCTCCCATATCTGACACAGCTCCTGCAGCTCCAGCTGTTCTGTGCATGCGCTGTACAGCTTCTGGAGCATCCTGTGTGGACACAGGCTCAGGGCTGTGGGTGCCAGAGACCTTTGTCCAGAGGTCCCAGCAAGGAGGCTGTTTGGGAGAGTTGTCAGGGTAGGCCCCAAACAACAAACAAGGATGTACAGACACAAAGTCTGTAGCAGGCATTACCTCAAAGAGTCAGAGGTCTACCTGCTGGTTAGTTTTGTTAGCTCTGGTAGCACACATGGGAGGCAGCCATTGGGATCATATTCACAATTAACTCTCTCCTTTGAGCATGTAAATGCATAACCCTGACAGAGATCATGGACAAAATGAGAAGAGGTTAAGGAATTTTAGGAACAAAAAGAAAATCAGCTGAGTCTAGTGAGTACCATTCACAATGTTGTTACAAATATAGACCTAACAGTACTTTCAATTTATTCAAAGCAACATAAAGGCAAGGTAATAAGCATTCAGACAGCTGGTCTGAAACTTTAGCAAGATGGATTTGATTTCTTTTTGATACATATATCCTTTTCCATCCTTCGGCAAGTAATTTAAAGATAGACTCTCAATGGAACTAACAACTGAAATGAGTTTCTCAAAATTTTATATCTGCATCTGCTTGCTTCTGTCAGGACTAAATCTTTATGCACTTACATTTTCATTTCCACATTGTACGACTTTAAGAAAAAAAAGTCTAGAGTAGATTTGTTTTTCCCTAATTGTCATCTTGATCAGTAGTGTTCTCCTGCATCCAATGTACATTTATCTATTTAGTTTTTCTTGAGAAGTGCGATTGAGAAGAAGTTTGCCCTTTACTCTGAAGATGCCCCTAATCACTTGCCTACTCTCTGCAATAGAAGTCTTACCCTGACTTTTTGGAACTCGTCTGCTTTGAAAAAGATTCTTTGTAATAGACAGTTGAACCTGATTAACCCATGTTTAAGCCTGAAATTATTCTCTAGGTACTGTTGTCTGCAAAAAATGGAGTTCTTTACCTGGTGTGCAACAAGCCAATAATTACACACTCAAGAGAGACATTGATTATTTATTTCACTGACCCTGGGTTCTTGGTGGTATTCCACAAATCAAGCACACCAACTCTCAAAACTTTTTAGAATTTATATATTTTAGCAAAAAAAGGAACTAGTATTCATTTACTACAAGTTACATAGTTCTCTTAAAGTATTATTCTATTTCCT
Source organism: Atrichornis clamosus (assembly GCA_013400975.1). Classification (NCBI taxonomy): domain Eukaryota; kingdom Metazoa; phylum Chordata; class Aves; order Passeriformes; family Menuridae; genus Atrichornis; species Atrichornis clamosus. The sequence goes on from WBMZ01007386.1 coordinate 14,601, forward strand.
ATTGGTTAATGATTCTGTCACTTCTCATGCTAATTAGTCTGCATGCCCAGTCTTTCTCTTCTTCGGAGTTGGTGGGTTTCCTGGACCGTGTTTGCAATGAGCCCCTGCCAGAATTACCTTTTATCCAGTTGGAGCTGATTCATCACAGCTGGTGTGTTGTCTTTATTAGTTTTTCCTTATCTTTGGAGTTCTGCCAGATGTCTTTTTGACCCATAAATTCTGCATTCTTTGTGTCCACTATCAGTGGGCATCCTTTTTCCCAATCTCTGTTAACATTCCCCAGGTCCTGAGATCATTAAATCATGTCAAGCCCTAAACTTTAACAAGGAATTTGTTTTTCTAACACATGAACATAATTTAGAGCTTCTTAGCTTCTCTTTGTTTCACAGATTAAATCTCACTTCTGGTTGATTAGGCTTGAAAGTATGCAAAGATAAATCAAAGAACATCTTTTCTTAATAAAATTTTTACATATTCCACATTTTGCAACCGTACTAGGAAATAAGTATATTTCTCCTCTACTGTGTTGTGAGAAAAGACTTCAGTGAGTTTAGATGTCAAGGACAAAGATGGGAACAGAAGGTGCCTCTCTCTACAGCTGTCACCAGTGCTGCATACTGCCCACTGTTTGTTGATAATATTGTTTAAGCACATGACAAATATTGTATAGTCAAAGGTTTGTGTTAGCGTTGTGGGTTACAGTATACAGAATAGTTGCTGTTTTTAGCACTGAATAACAAAGAAACTTAATGTCTAGAGATTACAATTCTTGGAACCTTCTCTGCCTTTTGATGAAATGACACAGCCTTACCTTATGATTTAAAAAGAGGTACATATGAATGCCTCATAGAATATGACTTCTGTGGGCATACCGTAGTAAAATAAGTTATAATATACTGGAAAATGTGTGGTGATATGGTGATTTCAATGTAGGTACCTAAAATAGCAGTAATGTAAAGCTGATGTAGCAAGATTTTAGAAATCTTTGGATACTGAAAAATCCTTAAAGAAATTTTTGATAGACTTATTGCAATAGGACCTAACACCTCTAATCACGTGAGGGAGACAGCCGGAAGATGCCTGCTGAGAGAAAGGTTGGGAATGGGAAAAAATCTAGTGTAATTACCTGCACTCTCAGCAGTTAAGCAGAAAGCTGACTGTCACACAAAACACCACTGAAAAGGAGTCTAACCTCATGAGATCATTGGCTGTGAAGGAGTTATGAGTGAATAACTTATCTATTTTGCAGTATAGAGGTGAGGATGTCAGGTGATGCAATAATAAGATATGAGTTCTGAATTTTTGGGCAATGCAATAATGTAGGCCTATTGAAAACTTCCTGGGAAGGTATTCTTTACAATTTCAAAGTGTTTGTGAGAAAGATCATTCTAACTAATTGTGGAATTTTTTTTTAGAAATTGAAGAGAAAAGTGAAAATTTGTTAATTGTATAATCTATAATTACTTTTTTTTGCAGAATAGATATCCCCTCCAACAGAAGACTATCCTACTAAATTTTTTCATGTAATTAAAACCAGTATTAACCAATAGAGAGGCAAAACTAGCTTATTTCATTAGCTTTTGGTAGGACTTTGCATTTCTCAGTTCACTTATCTCAACCAGAAGTTTACGACTCACTTGCTTTTCATTTTTGAGAGTGAATACAGTCCATCACAAAGCATATATTGAAAGGAAGATGTACACTGTGTCCTCCAAATCTTAGTATTAGTGCAGGGCACTGTACATGAAAAGGAACTATATGTACAGGGTGTGTACCTTATGCATTAACATAAGCACACACACCGTATGTAAGTCTGAATTCTTGGGGTAAAGAAGGGCTATCCTAACTGTTTTTTGAATCATTACACCATCAACAGTGTTTTGTGTTCTCCAAACCCCCAAACATTGACCCTGGAACCCAAAGACGGAGACAAGAAATCAGATAGTTCAACTACAGGGAGGTTGTAAGTGAGGAAAGTCTGACAGTGTTTTTATTGGACAAGAACACCCATTTGAACTGCCTCAGACATGCATGATTAGGCTTCTTAAAACTAATTCAATGAAGATGAAATATTTAACTTTTTAAATTATTTAAATGGACCATCAGTGTAACTAAAATAAGTCATTAACTGTGTAGGGGTAACTGTCTGAAGTGGTTTTACTCCCCCTTGGCTCTCTTTCTTCATGAAAATCAAATTATTATTGTAAAGGCAGAACACAGAAATATTAATTAAAATAATTTATCAATATAGCCAATGAAATCAGACATGTTCTGAGATAATCTAGCTAGTCTGTTAATTTACTCTTGAGCTGTACTGCAGTATGGTAAAATTTGATGTTAAAAAGCGTAATTGGCAATAAAAGGTTTTATTACTCTCTGGTGAAATAGGGAAGTATTAGAAATTATAAAGTAACATCAATAATCATGTTTAAGAACAAGGAGTTAAATGTATTTTCTTCATTTTATTGCAGGTTATAGCCACAAGCAGAATATGCTCTTGAACAGGTTCTACATTCTTCTACTTCAAAAAAAAAAAAAAAAAAAAGAGATGAGAGTACAGGCAAAAAGTAGCATATTTTAATGTTTTCAGTATAATTCTCAGAGCTGTTTTGCTGCTGTTTTTTGATGGCAGAAGAACAAGGCTCAGTGTAATTCAGCTCAGCATGAGCTACTGAATGCAGGAAGCATTTCAGAAGTGAAATTTCAATTTTTCTGTAGAATTATTACGCTGGTAAGAGTAGTGAAATGCACAAATTTTCAACTCACAACATGAAAAGTGTCTTAAAAGCACTCCTAGTTTTGTTAGAAAGGGTAATTTTTAGGCTTTTTTTGACTGTTGCTTAGAGTTATTGTGGAGACTGTGAATATAGTGATGATAACCTATTTAAACATTCAATATGACTTATAGCATTGCAAAAATTGTATGGTAATTTGAACAGAAAGATATTACTTCCCTGTAGAAAGGGAATATTCAGTGCTTTTGGTATTATTTTCAGATGAATGATAAATAAAATATTTTTAATCAAATTAAATTATATTTTTAGTAAGGGGAAAGCCAGATTAGAACTCCATATGGAGACACTGAAAGCTGAAAAGTCTGGCCCTGGCTGTAAAATACTTTTTAGTTTTCTTAGGCTTTCATTAATTGGTGAAATATTTGCTCAAATAAGGATGTCAAGACAGTGATCACACTGTGCATCAAAGGAGGATAGTATATTATGCATTAAAAAAGCATATTAGATTAATGAATGTGAGTGAGAATGTTCTCCAGAGTGGAGTATTTGCCACTGTGGCATTGTGCCCACATTTAGCAGCTATGGAACATCTGAAATAGTCCTTTATGGACCTACTCAAATCATAGCACAAAATGTTTCAAATACAAAATGTCAACTCTGTGTGCCTGCTACGTTTCCTTGCAGATTGTAATAGTGTTGTTGAAACCAGAGTTGTTTCTTCTGAAGATATCTATTTATCTTAAAACACTTTGTGATCTTGAAATACTGCTCAGTAGCAATTCAAACGTAAATCAGTCACTTTAGTACATGTGCTCGCTGCCTGTCTTTGGACAAGTAACAGCAGCTGTTTGTGTCATGGGTCAAGGGTACCTAAGACAGCCAAGAAATTTGACAGAGATCTTATTTTCGTTTTAAACAGTTGTTTTTCTCTTAACTTGTATAAGGACGAAGCCTTGAAAAGAAAGGCAAAGAGAAAATCCACCAGGCATGTTGGGAATATTGAAAATTAAGTAATAAAGGTAATAAAATGCATGCCTACATTTATAGCTTGGATTGTATAGAGCACCTGACTGTGGTCTCTGCTCCTGCTCTAATTACCCACGCTGTGTGGGTGCTGAATCAACTCTAGACCAACCGATTTCAGAGTTAGGGCTTGTTCTCTAAACTGAGGCACAATGCTTGTGTAACCAGCTACAGGTTCTTTGGCAAGGCTCATGTCAGAGACTTGTTTAGACTGAAGTCCTTACACTGATGCAAATTGGTGATGCTGGATGAGCCACTCGGTTTCATTCTTTTTTGCAAGTGTATGCCTTTGTGTATATAAGTTTTAATATTATCTTTATTTGGTTGGAAGTTCTAGGCATTGTTGTGGCTTATGTTTTATTACATACATGGATTTTTTGGAGTGCTGAAATACTCTGGCCTGCTGTTCACTGAAAAACTCATGCATATATTTGGCATACTTAACTTAAACCTCTGATGTTTTCCATGTGCCTTGATTCTAATAGGAGTATGACACATATTATTCTTTAAACAGTGAGAAAATCCTTGCTCAGTGAATGTTACATCAAATGAGAATAAAAAATTAATGGTAGGATTTTATGAAAGAAATATCTTTGCAAGGTGACTAAGTGCAAACTGCCTTTAATGGATTGTAATGTAATAGTTGTGCTGCACAGGCTAGTATATTAGATTTTACATGCAACATAAATGCTAAAGGAACTCCTCTCCATAATTGTCTGAAGTCTCAAGTAAGTGGCCATACAGACAAATACGCATTAACAGACTTGAGAAAACTATTCTGCAGAAATTATTAGTCAAACATACAAGTTGATATATTCTGCTGAATTAGAAATCTTGGCTGCTCTGTACATTCAGAAGCAAATAGACTCATATTGTTTCGTGAAAGGAAGGCCTGTAGCTGCTGCGCATCTCTGTTGCCTGGGGCAGGTGCTTGGTAGAGTCAGCACTAGAGGGGTAGAGCTCTGGCTTCCACAGGGAACAGGCAAGGGCTCTTTCCCACCCTGCAGGCAGGAAGTGCCAATAAACATCCAGCCACCTCAAGAGGGACGAGGGTAAAACCCAAGGATAGCAGTAAGGAAAGCCAAAGCAGAGCTTCAAAGACAGGGGGCACAAAGAATAACATCAACCAGACAAGGAAGGTCAAAGGAGGTGTGCCCCAGCTGACAGACAATGCTGGGAACTGGTAACAACAGATGAGGGGGAGGTACCCATCAACATTTTTGCCTCACATTTCAAAGGCAAACTCCCTAGTCAGAGTCAATGGATATTCAGACGGTTACCCCAGCTTTTAAACAGAAATTGTTCTGAGTAGGCCCTGCTATTTGAAGACACAGAAATAGAGCTGTATGTAAAAGAATCCCTTTGTTTCAGCTTATAGAAGACTATATTTCAATTGTGAGTGACTAAAGCACTGTGTGTATTTGTTACAAGTCTATAAATGGACTAGTAATCCTTGAAATTAATGGCATCACAGAAAAATTTATTTAATTATTTCTCCAAATTTAAGATGTAGTTACCCTTTGGCTTTTTTTGTTAGCAAATTGTGCGTGACTTACTTGGACTGTGGTAATAAAAATCCCAAGTATATTAATTGTTCAGGAAGACCACTGTCAACCTAAAAAGAAAATTGAAGTTAAGACATTCTTTTTTACTGAAAACATTGCTAATTTGCCAGCAGTTGGGCTGCGGTAGTTGAGTTTCAGTCTGACTTCTGTTTTTCAACTGCTACCTAAAAATAGGGAAAATAGTGCACCTGGAGGAAAAAAAAGTCTTTTCTTTTATGCATTGAATCAGTCAGTGTTGTAGAATCCATGAAACCATACATGCTGTGGGGAAATTGGCTGGAAATAAGCTTGACAGAGAAAGCCCTGGGGGCCTGGTATACACCAAGTTGAACACGAGCCAGCAAGGTGGCCTTGAGAGCACGGTCCAGTGCTGGACTTCTTGCCAGTGCAAGGAACACAAAGCTGATTAAGGGCTTGGAGTACTCACATATGAGGAAGGGCTGAGGGCTGGAGCTGTTCAGCCTGTACAAGAGAAGGTTCAACAGGGTATTATTAATATATGCAAATATTGGCACAGTGGGTGCAAAGAGAATGGAGCCAGGCTATTTTCAGTGGGTTCTAACAATACCCGAATCAATAAATGTAATTTGAAACACAGAAGCTTCCATCAAAACAAAAGGAAACACTTTTTCACTATGAGAATGACTGAGGACTGGGACAGGTTGCCCAGGGAGATTATGGAGTTTCCATCCTTGAAGATACCAAAAAACCATCTAAACATGGTCCTGGGCAAGTAGCATTATGTGGCGCTCATCATTGTCAGACTTATCTTTCCAGATTATTACATCATTCTAAGAGGAGAAACTCTGGACATAAACATTGTTGAGGTGCTTACATTAGCTATCACTGTGAATTGCATTCAGTCAGAGATGTGAACTGAATGATTTGGAATCAAAGACATATGTTTACTTGTCATTAAATCACAAATATTCTAAATAAATACCTTATCTCTTGAATTCTGATGACATTTCAAAACTAGTAAAAATTGGACCCATTGAACTGTTCTGTGCTGTCAAACCATAATTTTTTAATTTGGAAATTTAAAAAGTTTTAGGAGGGAATTAATTTTTCTATGTGTAACCTCAGTGTCTGAGATATCTCACAGATGAGGTGTGTTATATAGCTCCCTGAAAGCTCCAAATTTACTTTTTGCTGTTTTTTAAATAACTTTTTCGCTAGAAAAGTGACTGCTTATCCTCACTTCTAAAACCTGGCACACTGTTTGAACTACACATTTAACTGCTGAATTCTTTCAGATTTTATCCCAATATATTGTACCTGCTCTGGTATTTCTAACTGACAAATTGGCTGAAATGATAACTTAGTTTGGTCTTTCCAGAAATACTCCTTTTAGCTAGAGATTTATTTTTAACTGTTAGAATGTCTGCCCCATCCCATACCTGTCACCCTCTTTACCCTGGCATAACAGGTGAAGGCAGAAAATATTTATAAAAAGTTCCAATTCTATTTGCTAAGATAACTAAGATATACATATATCAAGAATATATATCTTCATAACTTTAATGAAATTAGAATAACAATGTAGTTACTAAAAGCTACAATTTTTTGCTGTTAAACATAAGAAAAAGAAGTTTTCTTTTTTAGAATGGCTTTGCAAAATCTTATTTCAGGATACATGTGTAGTACTCTCTGCTTCATTATTGGAGAATGATTGAATAGGGCTTATTTTGGCATTATCTGGAATACCACTGAGGTCAGTCTGTTTGGCAGAAAACAGATTTGAAAGCTGGGATATCAAAGGTTTGGAAAACTGTTTACTAGCATACAGAACATTTGAATTCTATTATTGTGTTTAATAGCTTGGATTATATATATTGTTTTGTAGTCTAGTGACTTGTTATTCTGCCGCTGCAAAAGCATTAACTGCTTGATATTTCTTCAGACAGCACTCAGGGCTTTCACTGCTTATCCACCATTTACTGACTTCTGTGGACAATGTATCATAAAGTCACTCCCAAAGTACTTTTGCTGACATATGGTGCTTCCTTTCCAGAGGTTTTGCATCTTTTATTATTTTGTCCAGAGATCTGCTGAGAAGCCCAGGTTGAAGAGGGACCAACAGGATGCTGCTGGATTCACAGGTGGTGACTATTTCTGCTAAATTTCTCTTTCTTTCTCCTCTCTTTTTGATTTATTTCTATCTCTCTACCTCACATTTCACTGTTATATAAAATCCATACTATTGATTTTACCGTATACTCTAGTTTGCATCACAGGTAGAGGCACTGCTCAATAATCAGATCTCAACAAACACTTGGAAATGAAAAAAACCAGCTCACAGTTAGTTACTTTTATCAGACCAATACACAGCTGGAGATACTGATTTGTACTGGTTCTCATCTTGTAAATTAGTTGTGGTTAGGTGATTTACTTTGTTCAGCCTATCCCACCCTATCAAAATGCTACTTGCTGCTTAGCCGTATAATTTACATAGGAATTTGTTTGATCAGGAAACCTCCTCTTAAAATTTCTTATTTTGGGTAGATATGCTTCCTCAGACACTGTGTTTCTGGAGTGTTTCCCTAGATGATGCTAGTAAATATATTTAAAAGTAAGGATTCTTGCTTGAAAGCTAAATACATTTAATGTCACTCATATTTGGTGCTCCTAGCTGTATTATTTTTGTATTTTTGATAGATTTAGGCTTTTTTTCCTAGCTATTACATTTGCTGTTTTCCACAGTAAATGAACACAGCTCTGAAGGAATTCATGCATAAAGAGCATAGGTCATGCCACAGATAAATGTGGAATGCTTTAAATGTTTACACAGCTACATGTTTCATATTTCTGCATTCAATATTTCTTTTCTGTGATGGAACAAGAATCAGCCTTTAGACTGTGATATTTAGCTTTCCTCCCAGTCAACCTGCTTTACAGGTTTTGAACTTTACCTTTAAATGTTTGTCCTTTACCACCTGCAAGTGAAATTTTGACTGTAATAAATGTAGTAAGTGATTATGCCTTCCACTGTATTAAAAACCTTCATCAGGTATTTCAGAAAAGTTTGCAATGTTTGACTGGAACAAAAAATAAAGAAACTTTGCTTAATATTATGGAAATAGTTTTACTGTTAGCTAGAGAAAGAGAAATTTATGATGACTTTGTGTCATGGATTAAACCCAGATGGAAATTAAGCACCACGCATCTGCTCCCTCAACCCTACCCTCTCTCCCCCCTCCACTATGGTAGAATGGGGAGAAGAATCAAAATAAAACTTGTGGGTTAAGAACAGTTTAATTATAAAAAATAAAGTAAATTACAACAATAATGGTAAATGGTAATAATAATGATAATAAAAAGGGAAAACCAAGTCATGCACAGTGCAATTGCTCACCACTCACTGACTGATGCTGGACCCCCGTTCCTGAACCCAAATTAGCCATACTTCTGGGAAACTTCCCCTGGTTTATATACTGGACATGACAGTCTATGGTGTTAGAATATCCCTTTCGTCAGTTCATATCACCTGTCCTGGCCATGCTCTCTCCCAGTTTCTTTTGTGTACCCCATTGGCAGAGCCAAAAAAACCAAAAGTCCTTGACTTAGGATAAACATGACTTGGCAAAAACCAAAACATCAGTGTGTTATCACCATCCTCATTCTAAATCCAAAATACAGCACTGTAACAGATCCTGAGAAGAAATTAATTCCCTCCTAGCTGAAACCAGGACATTTTGCCACTACAACTATGTACTTTATGTTGTTTTGTGGAATTAAAACCATTATATAGCCTAAAGAAATGACCAGGAAGCAATGTGTTTACACTGCTTATTTATTTTTAATTAGTGGTGGCACACATGCCTAAGATTAATTTTAAGCAGACAAATAGCACCATGTACCCAGGAAGCATTTGTCTGACCTTCCTAAAGGTTTTTTTATATCTGCAACCAACATGTTCAGAGAAATACTTGTATATAGGGAGAAGGTCAAACGTGAGTAAACTGCAGACAAAGTACCTAATGCAAAACCAAGCAGCTGTTTTGATGTTTTATCTGAAAAATCGAGGTTCAAACTTAACTCCCATATTATTATTTTCCATTTAGTTGACTCTGAGGAAAAAAAGAAGTGTTGAATCGCCAGCTGTACGACAAAATTGCTTTTTTATTGTTTTATTTAGATTTTGAGCAAGATAGAGAGGTGCTCAGGGTTTGTTAAAGAAACATGTATGTTTGTCCTGATTGGTTTGCAGAGCCTGAGAAAATCCCATAATCTTTGTAACGGGCTCCTTGGGCATGTGTTTGACAGGTATAAGAAACCAGCAACTGAACATTCTCTACACTTGACATCACCTGTTAATGGCAATCCTCTGAAGCTTGGCTGCTGAAATGCCATCCGCTGCAGGAAACATGAAATGCAGTAATTCCTGATAGAATCTTAAATGAAGCCTTTAATAATGAAGCTTGACTTAGTTCAGTTATTATCGAATATTGCATTAGCTTTGATAAAACTTTGTTTCATAATTTAGTCTTATTGCTGTGGGCAGCTGGTTTCCAAAAAATAATTTAGTTCTTATTTTCTCTGGACAGCCTAAAGTCCAAAACGGCAAAGTCTGCCTGCTCTGTCAGTGCCTGTCAAGGATGACTCCACTGGCACTGCTGTAACTGAATTGGTTTTAACCACTGCATTTTACAGAGCCACATCTTTCCTTTGCATGTCCCTTTGTTCATGGTTTACTTAAATACCTGAACATGTTATTGAGTCTTTATGAACATGTTATTCTGAAGGTCCTCACGTAAGACGCTTTCCTAGAAATACATTTTCTGGTTTTGTGTCCATTCATGCATCTGGAACTAATAGCCTGAAGCTACCTTAAACAGCCCAAGTAGGTTTGAAGTTTCTCTTTTTTTATTTTTTTTTGCCTAGAATGGGTGAGAGCTGAGGTACGCATGATAGCAAAAAGATTTCTTTTCTTTATTAGTTACTTGAAATACTTTTCATACTACAACTACTTCAAGGGCAGTTGCAAAAATCAAGGAATCAGTGCTCTTGGGCTAATAGCATAAAATTAAAATGACCACAAATTTAGCCCTGGCCAATATGAAAAAAAATCACCAAGAGGAAAACCTATGTGTATGATTCAAAATTCATGTGTTTTTTGCTTGATCTCTGTAAAAATGTATATGCTGAATCTTTTTTTTTTTTTTTTGTAAGTCTTAACATTCCATATCTGAAACCTGTGGTTAAAGATTTACCTGTATTATGTCTGATAGGTATTTTTCAAGTATAAAGTAGTTTCAATGATTCATATATTCATAAATTATTTTTGTCATTTGTTCTTCCTTTTCTCCCAAAATTTGTACCTTCAGACTAGGAAACTACACACTACTGACTTCACCATATATAAAATACAGATTCTTTGTCTTCATTACAAGGAATCTTATTTCTTTATTAGACACATTGTTTGGGTCTAAGGTCGCTAATTCATTCTACAGACAAAATGTGTCTTCCTTTTAAAATTATGAACGATGTAATAAATATATGTATCCCAAGTTTGATAATATAGATTCCAGCATCTATTTTTTTAAAACAGTTGAACATCCTGATGAGCCATATATTGCTATGTAACACTACTTTTATAATTAGATCTTTTAAATACTTTTGATGGGAGAATTTAGCCAAAGTAATGAAACTGGAGATGTGATTGTGTTGCTCAAATTCAATTAATTTTTTAATTTAATTTGAGTGCATTGAAGGAAGGTAGCAAAGGAAAAGAGCTTTCTAGTACCCAACTAAAATACTCTAACCATAGAATAATAACAAGGAAGAAAATAGTGCCCATAATATTCACACTTATAAGAGTTAAGTCAAATGCCTATTTTATATAGAGGAAAATTTTAAAAAACCAGAATGTCACAATTTTGTGGGAAGTCTGGAATTGTTCTTAGACATGTTATATAAATAGTTTCTTTCAAAAACAACTGTATTAAGGCCTTACCTTTGAGGAGACATAATGTAAATTTCCTGAACCACTTCTGTGCTTATATTACACAGTAACTTGACTGCAAGGCAGTTATCCAAACAACTTCTACCAACCTAATGTATCACTTGCCTTGCAACAGCTCTTGTGCCACGTCTGTTTAACTTCATTGTCACAAGAAATAGTCAAGCAGGTAGTAGCTTTATGCTCCTTTGTCCAAAGTTTTATTATATTATCTTATGGTATTTCAGATTAAATAGCTGTTGACAATGTGGAGTTTTTTTCATTGTTTAATGTTTTTTGATGTCCAAAGAGCCAAATTTAGACAGAACATGTCATTCAGTGTTCTGGCAAGCAGTGCAGTTATGCCAGGAAATCTATTTAGTACCATATCTTCATTTATCTATCCTGTACTTAAAGGAAAATCAAGTTTATTTCAGGGAAATATGAGCTGTGAATCTGTTGAAAGAATGAATGACTTGAGTAACCATCACATCTAAGGAATATGGGAAGGGTGAAAGTGTTCACAGGAAGGCTCAGAATCCCTGTCGAGATTTGAATTGACAGCAACTCGGTTGCTGGCTTCTTGATATAAAGTTGCAAGATGCTTCAAGGTTAATCACTGCATACAGAATCATGTTCTGGGCGGAGAACTGCTGACATTATATTTGCATTCATTTTCCTGTAAGACCAATGCATAGGATTGTTTTCTTTCACCAAACACCTTGTATAGATTCTAAGGATTTTTTTTTGTTCCAGAAAGAACAATTTTGGTAGTGAAGGGCAAGTGCAATGTCAACTTACTTGCCATAAATAGACTGAAGTTGTAATTGTATAAAAGTTAAGAAAATATGGTGTCTGTTCAGACAAAATACAAAACTAGTTAATTTTTTACTTAGCTTTAGTAGGAGTATATAACAATTAATCAAGAGAGGTTCTGCACTCAAATACAGAAGAAAAATAGAAGTAATGTAGGTATGTATGGTAATGTAGGTATGACAATTGACTACCAATACATAAGCTTATTAAATAAACATAACCATATCATACTTTTATTATAATGTCATTTTTATTTGTTGTGTTCATCCCTGTGTTGGATAGAGAGGGGCACAGCCTCTGTGCTCTGGCAGATAAAGGACAAAACCGGGTTCTGCTGTGTTCTCCTAATATCTGTTGCCTTTGAACACTCAGTTGCACCAGGTTTGATGCATAACAGCATCCGTGGATACATATATTCAAATAGCTTCTCGTCAGACTACCCAGAGACAACAGCTGTGTGATCTATAGGAAAAAGAATATTATACAAACATGGTTTTCAAGAGCATGCATGTTGCAATGATACCTTTTTTTAACAACATGGAAGCTTTCCTGCCATTTCTGAATACTAAAATTATTCATTTCATTCTAGGCCAAAACACTTCATGATTTATGATCTCAAATGGATAACTTCATGTGCAGCATCACTGTATTAGTTTAAAATTTTCACATTAAATCCTGTAATAATTCCTTGAAACACCATATGGCTGTCAAAATGCCTCTAAAGGAGCAATAAATCATTAGATAAAAAGCACTTGAACAGTTTAAATCTTGATGGATACATACATCTTGTAGTATTTTTAACTACAGACTCCATTAACATAGCCCGACACTGATATAATACTGACTGCAAAAGAAACTCTGAAAGCCACATTCATTAAATAACAATTTATAAACATCTGTCACTTGATATTTAGAAAACAGACATATTTATGGGTGATATTTAATAACTCTGGTGTTTTGTTGATTGCAGAGAGGAGAGGAAAAAGCATCACAGAAACTGAAAACAATTTTAATGCTTGTGACTGGCATTTAATGGTGACTTCTGTGACACAAAAGGTTCCACAAAGTTTTGACATCTACTGAGTTAAAGAAAAGACAAATAAGCATTGAACAGCCACAAAACTCCATCCCAGCAATAGAGAATGACTAACACTAGCAATCAGATTCCTGTGGAAAATACTGAATTGAAATTGTCATCAAAAACGTCATCAAGTAAGTAAAAACTCCGGCTCTAGGATGGGAAAGAACTGCCCATTTAAGCTTGATTTTGTGGGGATACCCATACAATTTACTGCTTAATGAAGCACATCAGCATCTGTAATTATACATTAAAATTTTTCCTTGTTTCATGCATTGAAAAGAACCATGTCTATTTGAATATTTTTTAACCAGTCTTCAAAGAGTCTTCAAAGCCTGTTTTGTTCTTGTACCAACACAACATAGAACAAACACACACAGTAAAATTCAGCAGAGAAAGAGTTGCACAAAGAAATTGTTTTTAAGGCATTGATGTATGCCATTGGCAAATTTTGCACCACATATTTTATTCGTTGAAGAAAAAAAATTCAAACAAAAAGCAGAATAGATTTGACTGAGAGCCTTGAGTAACCAATTATTATGACAAAAAACAAGACAATTTGCATGTCCAATTCTGGAGAATGTTAGCAGCAATATTTAACTGTTACACCTTTAAGTGTTTTTGAGTTCCTGACAGGCTATTCACAGTAGACCTTTCCAAGCAGCGTGCTGCAGCCAGTACTGACTGTCACTGTGAGGTCTTTGAGTGAACACTGTTTTTCAATTTATCTGATGTTTTGTCTGAAATATTAAGATAATCATCCTGATCTCTGTTACCCTGAAGGTGAGGATAACCCAGGTTCTTGTTAATAGATCCCTTGGGGCAGATTAGAGTGCAGCTACGCTGTATAATCAGTGTTTATACATATATACATATATATATATGAGTTTATTTTAGAACAATTTAGTTGCAATGGAAGGCAGGTATGTAGCCATTTTGGATGCTATTATCTACAGTAATATAGCAATATAAAATCATAAAAATGTCACTTCAGAAAGTATGTAAGAAAAATAAAGAGAAAGAAAGGGTAAGGGTAGAAAGATACCACCACCTATGGCTCCAGCGACAAGGCTTGATTGTTGCAATTTCCATTGGTTGAGGTCTTGAACAGCCAGGAGCTGGGGAAAGACAAGAAACACAAAGTTCAATGGGTTCATATGGGTTCAGGTTCAGGTGGGAATGCCCCGGTACCTCCCCTGGTAGGGGAGTTTTATACCCTCCATTTCAAGACTGTGGTTCTGATTTTAATGCTGTGGATCTTGCGTGGCCCTCTGGTGGAAGGCCTGGGACACTTTGGAGGTCTTTGATGGTTTATGATCCCTTCTATGGCATGAGAGCTGCCTCTCACGTTATGTAGTTGAGCCAGTTATGCCCCATCAGAAGGGAGGAATTATTCTCAGGCCCATGGAGTGCATGGCGGGGAGTTTTACAGCTGAGACCATTGTAAGGGAGGACAACTGGCATGATAAAGAACACCATCCTGCCTCCACTGGGTCTGCTTCTTCTTGGCTCAAACCCCAGCTTGTAGCCTCTGGTGGTGGGTGCTCACCCACTCTGACTTTTGCAAGTCAGAGGTTTTGCCACCACACCGCCAAAAACTCTCTTCCTCCGCCTCCGGGGGTGGAAACCTGGCCCCAGAAAAGCACCCTGCTGGCTCTGCAAATAGCCAAGTGTTTGAGCCCTTAACCATTGACATCTCAGTCTCTCTCAACTCCGACTACTGAAATGTTAAATGTTGGAAAATTTGTTCCTGTAGGTTTATAATTAAGAAAGAAGTCTTACCACTATGAAAATTTTTTCTTCTTCTTTGTTTTTTAATCTTTCCTCAGTTTCAGTGACCAGATATGTAGGCTTCATTCTTGCTGGGATAATGAAGGGGTTCAGATCGCCAAACACAAGCTGAACGTTGTCTAATATTTACCCAATCACTTGTCAATATATTTGCTGCCCTTGTTATTTTGCTTTTTATTAATACCTATTTATACAAATTGGATTCTGTTCTGATATATTTTTATTGTGTTTGTGTTTGATTTAGTTGTGCTTATAGCTATCAGAGGAAGGTATTATTATTACAGCTCAGGACCAGAGCAAAAGACTATAAGCATCCAGTAAGGTGCTGCTTACAAGAAAAATAACACCTTGTTTTTCAGATTAGTTTTTTTACAGATTATTTACGTATTTTTCAGATTATTGCATAATGTTTTACGTGTTCAAAGAAAAAAAACTGGATTAAATACTAAAAACAGAAATGAAAAACCGTATTTTTGAATGAAAAGCAG
This sequence comes from Atrichornis clamosus, assembly GCA_013400975.1. NCBI lineage: Eukaryota > Metazoa > Chordata > Aves > Passeriformes > Menuridae > Atrichornis > Atrichornis clamosus. The sequence goes on from WBMZ01007386.1 coordinate 30,038, forward strand.
TTCTAGCCAGGCAGATTTTGAAAGCTATAATTTTGCTCTAGACTGAAAAAAAAAATCACATGGTCCAAAAAATGAGGATTTCTAAATTGTCTTTCCTTTTTGTGAAACAGTGATATACATTTTCCAGGAAATTTCTAAGTTGTTGTTAATCTGATAATGGCTGAATAATGCATGTTGCTATGGGTCTCTCTACTTGACAGTTTTGTATAACTTTGCTCTGAACTTTCACTAAGATGTACTGTCTTCTGCTGCCCCACTGGTCAATGTCAACTTTTAAAAGCTCTTTCCTATGATAGTATTTTAATGTGTTTTTAAAGAAGAGCAGAGAAAGAATAAACTATTTTTGATGTCAAGGTAAGAGTATGATCCTGTTGTGATTGTAGATAAGAGAAAAAAAGATTTTGGTTCAAACCCTTTTTATGTTCATGTGTAAATATTTGGAAGGGATCTATTATGACCATCTAGTCCAACTACTTAACCATTTCAGGGCTGACCAAAATAAAAGGATGGTATTAAAGGCATTGTCCAAATGTCTTTTAAACACTGACAGGCTGTGGTGGGTTGACCCTGTCTGGATGCCAGGTGGCCACTGAACCAAACTATCACTCTCCTGAGCAGAGCAAGGTTGAGGAAAGAAGATGGAAAAGATCTTGTGGGTCAAGATAAAGGCATTTTAATGAAGCAAAACCAAAGGTCACACATGGAAGCAAAGGAGAACAAAATATCTTATTCTCTAATTCCCATCACCAGTTAGTGTCCAGCCATTTCTCAGACAGTAAGGCTTCAGCACAAGAAATGTTTGCACTGGAACGCAAATGTATGTAGTGAATACCCACCGCTCCCCTCCTCCTTTCACCTAGCTTTTGTTGCTGGTGTGTGACATCCCTTTGATTAGTTTGGGTCAGCTGTCCTGGCTACCACCTCTCTTGAGGTCCTTCCTAACTATAACCCACTGGTGAGGGGTAAAGTTGGAGTGACAGCACTGATGCTGTGCCAGCACTGCTCAGCAGCAGCCAAAGCACTGCTGTGTTATCAACACCGTTCTAGGTACCCACAGACAGCACAGACCTGGGAGGGCTGCTGGGGGATAGTTAAATACATCTCAGCCAGACCCACTCTGGGGTATTTACCACCATTCTAGGAAGACTGTTGCAGGGTTTGACCACTTTCTCGGTAAAGAAATGTTTNTTTTAATGAAGCAAAACCAAAGGTCACACATGGAAGCAAAGGAGAACAAAATATCTTATTCTCTAATTCCCATCACCAGTTAGTGTCCAGCCATTTCTCAGACAGTAAGGCTTCAGCACAAGAAATGTTTGCACTGGAACGCAAATGTATGTAGTGAATACCCACCGCTCCCCTCCTCCTTTCACCTAGCTTTTGTTGCTGGTGTGTGACATCCCTTTGATTAGTTTGGGTCAGCTGTCCTGGCTACCACCTCTCTTGAGGTCCTTCCTAACTATAACCCACTGGTGAGGGGTAAAGTTGGAGTGACAGCACTGATGCTGTGCCAGCACTGCTCAGCAGCAGCCAAAGCACTGCTGTGTTATCAACACCGTTCTAGGTACCCACAGACAGCACAGACCTGGGAGGGCTGCTGGGGGATAGTTAAATACATCTCAGCCAGACCCACTCTGGGGTATTTACCACCATTCTAGGAAGACTGTTGCAGGGTTTGACCACTTTCTCGGTAAAGAAATGTTTCATAATATCCAAACGAAACCTCCTCTGTTGCAACTTTGGAACATTCCCATGCAAGTCTAACACTGGGTACCGAGCAGAAGAGCTCAGCATCATCCTCTCCACTTTCCCGTCTCAGGAAGCTGCAGAGAGCAATGAGGTTGCCCCTCAGCCTCCTTTATTCCAAACTCAACAAATCCAGAGCCCTCAGCCGCTCCTCACTGGCTATGCCTTCCAGCACTTCCACCACCTTTGTTGCCCTCCCCTGGATCCATTCAATGGCCTTAACACTGTTTTAAAATTGGGTCCAGAACTGAAATTCAGACTCTAAGGTCTTAGTCGAAATATCAAGAAAATTGAAATATGTAATAGCTAGTGAATGGTTTCATTTAGGATTTATTTTCATGAGAAAACTGAATCCACATTAAGAGTCTGCTACTGGAAGTGGGAGCCTTCTCCCTCCATCCCCACATTTGATCTAAAGCCATCCCCACATTTGATCTAAAGATCTGCTCTTTGCCTTGAAATGACTCAGATTTCTTGGCTCTTAACTACTCATCCTAACTAAAAACATAGTTATCCAATTGAAACAGCAGAAGATTAATCTACCCTAAGAAAGTGAATACTGTTTGTGCTGCATTGGTAAGTCTGACTTGTTTGCCTTGTGATTGTTGAATCTGCTGTTAGGAAGAAAAATGAACCGACCTGGATCAGGGCAGAAGGCAGCTCAAGCAGAGGTAGGAGATGTGGGGAATGGAATGGGAAATATGGCAGATGAATATCTTTCCTGCAGTTAAAATCTTGAGGACTACTTTTTCAAATGAATCTTGTGTTTGAATAGCTGAGAGGGATGAGGGCAAGCAAACCAAAGAAAAATGATAGTGAAATTTTCAGCAGTGAAATCTTCAGCCTAAACAGCTTGGTAGTACATACAATCTTATAATGAGAGGATAAAGATTTTTTGGAAGTAATAAGATGTGTGGGGAGGTGTTCCAGGCTGAATTATCAAATGATCCACAATGACGTTATGATCCATAGCAATATCTCAGCATTATTAATTTTAGGTGTGTACATGTCACTATTTTTTTCTAGACGTTCCTCTTCTCTTTATTGTCAATCTGCTTTTATTTCTATTAGAATGGATGAGAAATAATCATTGCATTGATGTTGGTAAATGGCCAAGAATTAAGATTTCTGAGCTTCAAATTAAGGAGAAATAAGAAAGGAATTATTGCCCAGGTTCTTAGTCAAGCATCATGTCCCTTACTTTTCCAGGTGTAAAAAATCTACTCTCTTCAGGCTGTTCTGCTTCTCTACGGATCCCCTGTTTCATGAGTCCTGTCCAACAATGTTATCAATCCTGAGCTTAGAAAATGAAGTTTCCTGAACAAGAAAAGAATATTTGCTCAATTTTCTTGCCAGACACTCATGGCGTGCTCATGGCGACTCAGCTTTTTTTTTTTTTCTGTGAGGACAAGGGTGTTTAAACTGTATTTCTTGCTAACAGGACTGCTTTCAGATGGCTCTGTGCAAAGCACATTTATCATGTCATGTTGCAATGTTATAGTTTGGTTTTTAAAAAAATCAGATCAATAAATGAAGATCAATAGGGCAGAGGGAACTCTTTACAAAATACAGAAGTGGAGTACGTTATTTCAGTTTCTGAAGTGAAGGAAAGTTTTCATTTAATTCCCGGAGTAAATGTATTGAAAGAGGTTAACCAGGAGTTCTAGAAAATATGATACGTGATAATACTTATCTCTGAAACTTTAATTAATGCAACTCTAAGAATTTTGAAATACACTGGAAAAAAAAAGCATCAAAGTTCTTTCTGTTGGATGGAAAATCTTTTTCTTCTTACAAGTAAGAAAAATACACAGGTTGTAATATTTTTTTGAATGGTTCTGCGGAACTATTTCTAAGATTTCTAAATATCCTTAACTGACACTGGGTGTTTCTTTAATGATATGTCCTTTAATTTCAGTGGAGATGCCTTGAAATTGTCCTGATGCAACAATAGTCCTAGAATTTGGATTAGAAGGTCAAAAACCACAATAAACACTTGCATGCACTCTGCAGCACTCAGAAAAAACAGAAGTCTTCAAAGATAGGGGAAAGTCTGACCTCCGCTGACTGATGTGATATATAGATTCTTTCTTTCTCTTCTTCAAGATAAGCTTAACAATGAGAGAAACTCTCTGTCGATGTTTCTCTCTATCGATAAAGATAGATATGTATGAGTTTTGGCTTAGTCATCTGTGGTAATTGTACACTTAATGAAAAGTGTTCAAGCTCTAATCCTCCTTTCTAGGCTAAATCCTCTTTTATATTTTCTTTTGCCAAATTTTATTCCACATCAGTGTTCCTGAGTCAATTACAGTAAATTTTGAGTGTGTTTCATAAGAAGTGATCTCAAATATTTCTTTGTCTATATAAATGAATGCAATCATACTCAGCAAGATGAAACCTTTTCAACATTTATACTACCTTTTTATTGGAATCTTTTTACCTTCGTTCCTTCTCAGCAAAATTTGAGTGAAAGGAAGAAGAATTCTTAATTTATATTCCAAAAATAAAGATGGGGAGTTGGTTTCTTTCTTGGCTTCATTTGAGCTACAACTGTCACAAGAAACTCAGTATGCAAGAAAAGTGGCATTTTTTTGATTCTAGCTTAGGCTCCTTCACCTATGCTTTGGCAGCTTAGAAAAATTGGAAATTATATGTCAATGGGCTGTCAAGGTATGCCTGTATTTTTCTGTTGACTTGGCACTATGAAAAAAAATAAAAGATGACTGTACTACAGCTTGGAACAATGAGGCACTGTAATAGTGGTCAGAGCAGAATAGAAAGAAAGATAAGAAAAAGTATTGGTGCCTTCAAATTTAAACAAAGACAGAAGAAAAAGCTTTTTTTTTTTTACAATGATAATGGAAAATTGTTTCCTTCATATATAAGAGAGAATCTCTCTGGAAAGTAAGAGTAAATGAATATTTGTTTTTCAGCTTAGAGTGAAGCCAATTGATTGAAATCTGATGTCTAAGGAATTTGATTTCAATCTATAGAGAGTTCTTCACGGTCCTTTGAATCCATAATATTTTTTAAGAAGCTAAGGTTGCTGAGTACTACATTTTTTCATCAGGATTATCCCACTGCTAAATCAAATTGGTGATTTTTAAGAGTCAAATTAGGAAAAATATTTGCCTGGTAAGCACTTTGATTGTGTCTAAAGTTTTAGCTACTGATAAGCAAAGTTAAAACAAATGTCTAGGAAAAACACAGGTATATTTGTAGAGTGAATAGATTATTTCTTTATGTAATCTGAGAACTTTTTGCTTCTTTATGGGAAAATGCAGAGTAATATCTGACTGCAAGTGTCAAGACTTTGTAATTCAAGTGTGATCTTTAGACCAGGTACGGTGAATTGATGACATCACAGCCAATTTATTTGTGCAAAAACAACTCATAGAAACTAAAATCCACTACTTATATTTTTCTAGAAAGCATTCAACCTCCAATTGCTACCTTCTGAAGTTGTCTATATTCAGGTATTGTATATTTACCATATCCTTTTTCCTTATTTAATGATAATTTACAGAGACTGTAGACTTTGCCCAGAAAAACAGCTCAAAAGTCTGCGTTTTACCTGGGAAAATCAGACATGTACTTTACAGCATTCTGAAATGTTAACCAGCTACTTTAACTTTTAAGCAATTATTCTTGTACATTATTGAAAAAAGTGTTTTTTTCAATATTACAGTAATTATTTTAAGATGTTTTGTTGAATATTTAGCCCAAAATGTGGTTCTTCTGAAGAACTGTTGTTTGCTATTTAACATTTTGAGATACAAAGTGAACATTTTGATATTTTAGTCAATAATTTATTCTATTTTCTGAATTTTACTCAAGCAAATGTCTTTTTGAGGCAAAGAAAACCAAGTGATGATAGTGGCTTTTGATTAACAGTGAGGAAAGGGCACACACTATAACTAAAGCTTCTGCTGCTAGAGATTTGTGTGCAGTGGCAATGGAAGAGAACCCCTGTCCTTTCATTTGCACAAAAAAAGAAATACAGCTACCAGTAAGACTTGATTTTCTTTACAGGAGACGATTTTTTGGACAGCATTATGTAAAAGTTCATTTTCATGGGTTTAATAGACTATAAAGACAGTGAATTTACAAACAAGGAAAGAAGAAAAAACTCTACTAATTTTACTAATTAACTACAACTAGTAATTAGTTCAACAAGGCTAACAGTGTGACTTTTGTCTTCATAGAAATAGGTAAAGAATTAGAAATAATCAGATATTGAAAGATACAGTATCTAGTTTTCTTTTGATGTACTTGAGTTTTTTAGAATATAACCTGTAGAAATCCATATGTTTAAACCATCTACTCTTCCCATTTCTTTGTGTGTTAGAAAATTCTCCTTTTGTTCTCCCTGGTGAGCCCCCTGGTTATCTACTTACTAATATTAGACTTCAAGAGCATGTTGTAGCATACATCGATGCTAGCTACTGGATCAAATTACTTTTTCCAAGAGCACAGGGGATGAAGGGCTTCTGTCATCAATATGCAGGTTATATTTATGGGAACAAAACACTCTGTGTGTGAAAGGGCAAATGTAAATGATGAGTTAGGTCTGAATTATATCAGACAGGCTTCGGCTTTGTTGCCCTACCTTGACAGTTCACTTGCTAGAGGCGTAATGTAACCAAATTAGAGCCCTCTGTCAAGTCTCCGTAGGGGTCCTACTTGTCTTTCACGATGTGGAACATCAAGCCAAAAGGGAATTTAAGCACAAATCAGTTTTATGACTGCAGGTATTTTCTATGATGTAAGTTTCAGAGAAATAAGCTAGGGGAATTCAAACACACTGCATTTTCTAAGCTATGTGTTAGCTGAGATGGAAACACACAGATAAGGGGGGAGGTTTTGAAGGTGGGCTTTTATCTTTCATTTGCATTTCCTCAGGGACACATTCTTCCTTGGGATGCAGGTTTGCTTTTCACTCATAGTCACATCAAGTACTATAAAATGTCCACAATGGATCACTGGTTACTCTTTTTCTGAAACAATTGCATTATTTGGCAAGTACAGAGAGCTATTCTTTACATGACATGATAATGGAGCTATATCTGGGTTGCAGCATGTTCTACAGAAAAAAACACCATGAAGTGTCATTTCAGGGTCACCACGAATTCAAACAGAGAAGCAGATCTAGACTAAGAAGTAGATCCTCTTTAAAATCATTAATTGGAATCATTCAGTCCTTTATTATTAGAGAATTAAGTCCATATTGCAATGCAAATAAATATAAACAAGAAATGGGTTTAGAATATCTTGTTTCTTTTTTTTTCTTGTCCCTCAAAGTTTTGGAGGTTTTATGCATATATATTTCTAGTCTTTCTTAGTTATGCTGCTACACCTTTTGAAACATAAATATTTTTCAAATTAAAAAAAAAAGAAGAACTACTGAGTCTTATATAATTAAACTAAAGAGAAAAGGATACAGCAGTTCAGAAAATAAAAATTTTACCATGTAATCTCAGATAGATCAACCTTAACCTTCATGAAATACCTCAGGAAAAACATTCCCTAAATGTCCCTGATATTTTTGTTAGTATTTCTGAAAAAAGACCTTTAGTGATGATTCAGGTAGAGTTCAAAAATGACCTTGATATTCCTATTTAGTAAAGAAAGGAAAACAAAACCTCAAAAATAACACCCAAAACAAAAACCACAAAAAATCCTTTGGCAATACATTGCTTCCTCAAAGCTGGAAATGCAGCATTACTTGCCTGTTTTTTCATGTCTTTCATAAGCCTACTTTTAAGTATAAACTTGGGAGAGAGCAAATGACACATTCAATAATTCATTAGTGAAGTCAGATAAGCAAAATCTGTAGTAGATTTTTTTCAAAATTGTAGTTCTTTGGGTGTGGAGCAGAGATGACACAGGGAATTTACATTCAGAATGCAAAATTATTTAATGCCTCTCATTTGCCAAAACATAGAGTGAATATCCCTTTTAGATGATCTGATGCTGCTTTGCGTCAATGTTGTAGCTACAGCCAACTGCATTCTCTATTGTGACTTTGCTGTGTGTTTTGGATGGGACAGTATTGGGGAGGTTCCCATCTTTGAAAGGGGTTATTAGTTTCAAGAATATTTGATTTAAGCAAATTACTTGTAAGACTAACTGTAAAGATGTAGGGATTATAAAGCAGTGAAAACATGCCTTCAAATTAATATAAAACATATTGCTACCTCCAAGTGACATGCACACTGAAGACTTTGGATCTGGGTGTGAATTGTGATCCACTACTTCTCAGAATTTGGGGAATGACTTATAGCATGGAATATTATGGAAATTGTTTTGGTAAAATATAGATTCTAGCAATAGGTCAAATTCCAAATCACCTCTAGTAGTTGTTACCAAGGATGGTTGCTGTAGTCCTATTATGTGATTGCATCTGATATGTCTGCAAGGCAAAGAAGCATTATTACCTCCATTTCTTACATAGGGAAGTTTTTAGGGAATGACAGGTTAGTTATTTTCCAAGTAATACAGTATGACCAATAGCAGGAAAAAAGATAACATCTATTCACTTATTTGCTGATTCTAACTCTCAAATTTTTTTTCAACTCAGTGACATATTTATTTATCCATTTCACTAAGAAACAGCACCCATCTTACACTGTTCTGTGAGAAACTGGAATATCCAGCAGTCTGAGGTCTAAATCCTTCTGTAAAGTGCACGACAGCTCTCAGCAGTTCAGAGCTGTCTGGCTGCTTGCCCATTTGAACCCCAAATTGCCTCAGTTCTGTAAAAAAGTCTTTCTATGATTAATGCCTTTCATATTAGCAGTCTCTCATGTTTCAAAGATTTTGCTATGAGTTTGATTCTTGAATTTCAGAGTACAATACTCTTTCCACCAGTGGGAACAGATTGAAGCAGTTTTCCATTCCTAAAGTGGAGTTACTGTGCCTGAAGACCAGTATTTTTTTTCTATAGGAATTTTCAATTAAGTTTGCAGTAGATTTTTTTGTTCTGAGGATATGAAATATGAAATCTCTGAAGATTTTTATTTTTGTGCATAGGAAGGAACTGGAGGCTGATCATCAGAGCATGCTTAACTGAAGGAAAATGCCAGTAGGCTAGGCACTATGGTAGCTAAGTTGGATTCTGTCTGAATAGTTTCCTGATCCAACGTAATTTATATCTCTTAGTCTCTTAGCAGTCTGAAATAGTTAAAATTGTTGTTGGGTTTTTTTCCCCTTGAAAGTACTTTAGTTCAGATAAAAACTAATGCAGAGTAGTGACAAGGCCAGGCAAGTGAAGGACAGGCTCAAGAATCACCGCAATACCTCCCATCTGTTGTTCGTTCTCAGTTTTATCACTGTCTTGCTGTGTGATTTGGGACAAAACTGGCTTTCCTGCTGAGTGTCTTGGCTTTTCCACTTCTCATACAGGATTAATAATTTAATCACTGGGTAACTGCTGGGTTGTAGATGGCTGTTCATTCCTTTGCTTAAGTGCACACTTGAAGAATCAGCAAATGCTGTTATGGACAGCTTACTGTGACTGTATAATGCCCTCTTGATGTATTTAAATCTCAGTCAGATATAGGTAAATATTCTTGTCCACAGATGGGAAGCTGTTTAATATTGTGTCTTTGTAAAATAAATTCATTGAACACTCAATAGTAGGAGATGACAATAACACTCATTTTATGTATTTTGTAAGCTTACCCAAGATGAGAACTGATATTGTGACTATAGTCATTATAATTTTACAGACTGCTCATAATTTTGGGGCTGTAGAAGTAGACACTTATACATAGAATAATTGAAGCTACATGAGAGTTTGAAAGATTTAAGAGGACAGCTTGATTTTGTAGGTGGTTAAGATAATAATATTTCACTCAAAACCTATTCACTTGAGTGATATTTCCTCAACGGTGTATTATAATTTTTAATTTTATAATAAATATATACTTTAGTAAGTTAAAATGTTTTATCGAATCATTTACCAAGTGGAGTTTTTATATGTGTGATTCTTTTATTTTTACTCCTAGGAAAGATTAATAAAATTTTGACATTCACTTAACATTGAATTTTCAAAGAAAAACTTACAGAATTTTAGAGCAATTCTGTGCTTTCATAGTTTAGGAAAAAATCTCTTTTATGATGTTGAAACAGATTTTTGATAGAAGTGGATGCTGTGTGGTAACAGCCCTCAAGATATAATAGTGTCCTATTTTTCCCTTTCCTCCTTGCAGAAAGTTTAAGTTAATATCTAATACAAAATCCCAGGACACAATTCAGTATCATTTCAGAACCTGAGTCCTCAAATTTTTATTTCTGATCACTATCCTCATTGCCATGATGTAAGGTTTTTGGATCCTTATTCCTTATCATAAAGATTATTTTCCTTATTTTTTCTTTGTGTTTCTAAATTATGGATAATCTAAAAATGCATCTGTGCACTATAGGATTAGTTTTCCTCCAGCTGGCACTCCCATTTTTGTTTTGTTTTTATGATGCTGCTTCAGATAAAGTAATTGCCTTTATCAACTTTTGTGCAATATAGTTTCCTATCCAGATATTTTTTTAATGATGCTTTAAATTTTGAGTGAATACTTTTCATGCAAACAATTTGTAGTTGGAAAATAGAAATTAACTAGGGGTAATATTTCTGAACTTAACCAAACGAGAGTGTAAGAACTCATTTGAACTTATTCAAATATGAAGGCTATAACCATGGTATTTATAGACATATAGTTTTAGTGACATGAAATAATCTACAAATTTAGCCTGATCCATGTACCTTGGGAAAGAGAAGAAAACAATGTGTCAGTAGGAATGTATCAGGATTTCAAATGCTTAGGTTACCTTGCAGCCTTACCAATCCCTCTTTTGTTAGCAGAGTAGGTTTTTGTGTTACTCTAACATAATTGTTAAGACAAGCTGTTCTGCTTGTGACAGTGCTTTTCAAAACAAAATATGACAGAAGAGTGAGAAACTTTCTTGTTGCAAAAATATCACAGACAGGTTTTAAACACTGTTCTGTCTTCTAAATTTTAAGCTACATATTCTTAAATTATTATAGATGGCAACATTTCTCTTAGGGAAATGCAACACCCAAAGTTTCATCTAATAAAAACTGTCCAAAATTATATAGAATCATAGAATCATTTAGGTTGGAGGGACCTTTGTGATCATCAAGTCCAACCGTAAACCTAACACTGCCAAATTCACCACTAAACCCTAAGTGTCACACCCTTAAAAGACTTGTAGATATGAGGTTAAGGACATGGTTTATGGATGGACTTGACAGTGATAGGTTTACAAGTCGACTCCATCATCCTAAAGGTCCTTCCAACCTGAACAACTCTATAGTTCTACAATCTGCACACCTTTTGACCACTTCCAGGGACAGTGCTTCCACCACTTCCCTGGGAATCCTGTCTCAGGCCTTCACAACCATTTTGGTGAAGAAATTTTTCCTAATATCCAATCTAAACCTCCCCTGGTGTAACTTGAGGCCATTTTCTCATGCTCTATTGTTTGTTACTTCTGAGAAGAGACTGACCCCACCTGGCTCCAACTTTCTCTTTAGAGAGCTGTGGAGAGTGACACAGTCTCCCCTGAACCTCCTTTCCTCCAGGCTAAACAGCCTGAGCTCCCTCAGCTGCTCCTCATCAGACTTGTGCTCCAGACCCTTACCCAGCTCTGTGCCCTTCTCCAGACTCACTCCAGCAGCTCAGTGTCTTTCTGGTCATGAGAGGCCCTGTGGAAGCCACAAGGCCAATCACTTCCACCACACTCGCTCCTTGGAGGGGAGCCTCCTAGTTCATCTCGTGCTTAGGGTGAGAAACAGGTGCCTCTCCCAGGATCCTTTGCCTGGGTATTCAAATGTACCCCAGTTCAGCGTTTTGATCGGCCTGTTGGCCTCCTGCCCTTTTTCGCCCTTATATGTGTTCCTTTCCAGAACCTTCTCTACTCCCTGCCCTTCCATTGGGCCTTACCTTGTAGTCCCTCCCTCGGTGTTCCTCCATTGATCCCCTGGCCCTCACACCACCTCTGTACCGCCCCTGCACCCTCACCCCATTGGCCCTGATGCTCTCTCCGCCCCTGTATTTAACCCAGAGTATGGCTTGCTCTCTTCGTCTTTTCCTCTGGACCCTTCACGTGGCTGCGGGCAATAAATCCCTCCCTGCAGAACCCATGAGAAGACCTCTCCCTCGTTCCTTTACCACCAACTAGCCTTTGAAGATCCTGCGAGTGTGTATGTGTGCGAGCGTGTGTCTTGGAGAAATGGCCTCCGGAGCGATTCTCGACTCAGCCGGGGACGCTTTCAGAAGATCACGGCTCTGACCACCTTGCCACCGCCACGACAGGGCCCAAAAGAGAATACAGAATTCGAGGTGTGACCTCACCAGTGCCAAGTACAGGGGGATGGTCACTGCCCTGGTCCTGCTGGCTACACTATTACTGACCCAAGCGGGGCACAGCTGGCTCATGTTCAGCCACTGCTGACCAGCACCCCCAGCTCCTTTTCTACCAGGCAGTTTTCCAGACACTGCTGCAGCCTATAGTGCTGCATGGAGTCGTGATCCAAGGGCAAGACCTGGCACTTGACGTTGTAGAACTCCATCAAACTGACATGAGCTCATCTGTCCAGGCTGTCCAGATCCCTCTGCAGCCCTGGTAATCCTGCCCTCCAGTAGATCAACATTCCGACATGACTTGGTGTCATCTGCAAACTGACTGGGGGTTCACTTGATCCCCTTGGCCAGACCATTAATAAAGATATTAAACAGACCTGTCCCTATTACTGAGCCCTGGGGAAAGAGACTCGTGACTGGCTGCCAGGTGGGTGTAAGTACAGTCACCAACACTCTCCAAGCCTGACCCTTGCCTGTGCCTTCTGAAGAGTTTATAGACATCCATTGCTGTCCTCCAGTTGTGCAAGTAACCACATCACGTTTCCATGATGGCAAATCTGTCATAGTTTTCCTACTGTGCAGTGGCTTCCAGCTCCTCCTGTTTGTGTCCCACGCTGTGTTCATTGGTGTTGATACACTTTGGTTTGGCAATTGATCCAGCCACTTTTTTCTATGGAGAAGCCAGTCAGGCATTTCTGTGGTTTCTAATATATCAATAACCCTTTCATTCTTTATGCTACGTGAATTTCCATTCCATACCTCCACTGAGAGGTCAGACCAAGGCACCTCACTAGCACACTGCCCCTCAGACACTGGTGTGCTGCCCCAGGGCTTATCTGTGGTGAGCCTCATTTTACACCTTTCTCCCTTCAAATATAGTTTAGAGCCCTGTCAATGAGCCCTGGTAAGCCCTGTGCAAAGATTCATTACCTCTTTGGGGCAGGTGTGCCCCACCCATGAAGGGAAGGGAAGGTCTGGTTATGTATATGGACCCAGAATTGAAAAGCCAAAAGTTCTCCCAGAGGCACCAGCTCAGATCCAGATTATTTATGTTCTCTCTCTCCTCATTTCCTGTGACTGTAACGACAGAAGAGAATACTACCTGTTTTTCTGATACCTTAACCAGTTATACCAGGGCCCTAGAGGCTGTCTTGATTGCCCTTGGATTTCTCATTGCCTCAGTTAGTAGAAAGAGTGAGTAGAAAAAATGGGGAATATAATGATTAGAAAACTTTCATAATGAGCAACATTAATGCCTCATTTAATAATGAGAACAATTAAAATTCAGATCTATTTAGTGAATCGGAGGAAGGTGTTCCCCCTCATTTCCACCAGCAATGATACCTGAATTACTGATTTTGTTCATAGTCTATGCCTTCTGTAGAAAGCACTGGCATAAGCACTGTGCTGTCAGCACACTTTGCAGTTGATATAGCTGCTTCTCTGGGTTTTTGCTTATACAGGAAAATGATTCTAACAGGCAAAACACCTAGTCAGGTGTCCAGAGGGCACTGAAATTGTTGCTTCAGAGCACAAAAGCAGGACAAGCACTTGTGGTAATTTTCATGGTCCTTATACCTGTCTGCTAAGTTTTTCAGCTCAGAGATTTACTCAGAATATTTTGGGGGTTTTTAAGATTGTTTTATTACAGTTCCAGTATACCTCTATATCCCACTAGTCCTGATCTGCTTCATTTAAATCCAAGTATATTCCTGATATACTTGGGAAAAGACAGCAATGAACTCTTCAGCTGAAATACACAGAGAATAAAGGGACATCTCCTGTTATTTACTTTTGCACTTGCTATGTTTATTCCATGCCCTATACTTGTACTTGGTGTTGTGTTTATGCCACTAATGGTTTTGCAAACGTATTCTCTCCCAGTAATGATTTGGTAGACCTGTACCCTCTGCTCTCCCAGTTGTCTTGTTTCTAGGCTGAAAAGACCAAGCCTAAGTAGTTCTTATGTAAATGTGCAATCAGAAACCTTTCCATGAAAGTTTTTCTGATTCAGTTCATTTATGTTCACGCTCTATGTGAAAGGAAGGAAAAGACTGTGCAACGATTTCCAGTACTTCCCAGAACACTACATTTTTATGCCTATTGAGTTGAGGCAGTATAACTTTCTTATTAAGTAGTGGATGTTAAGGTTTGGTTTTTTTGATTGCACAATTGAGTTTTATCTCTTGCTTGGAGTGCCTAGTGAAAGTGAAGGTTTGCTTTTAGATTTTCTGCAGGTGTATATAAACCAAATTTGCTGCATGAGGGTGAAAAGCATCCGCAGCTCCCAAAGCGTCTAAAACAAAGCAGGAGTGTTGTAACATTTATTTTTAATGCATATACTGGCTTTGTAATAACATATGCTGGCTTATTGCGCACATGAAAGTGATTTGTGGAGCATGTATGAAATTAGCAGTGCTACAGCAAAAGTAAGATCTGCTCAGCTGAGAAGATTTTGCAGAATTAGATCCTTCACAGAGGAGTTACCTTTACAGTCCACTTTCTTCCCTTTGTAAGTCACAAAATTGTTATGAAATACTTAACTGGTTCTTCTGCATTCATGTTTTCATGATACTAGCAAATATCCATTTTCACCATACGGAATAAAATAAAAAAGCCATTCAGGGATTTTCAGTTTAATTTCTTCAGTTACACCCTGACTTTACTTTATTCCACTGATTATTTAGCTTTAGCTGTCTGATTTCTCCAAGTCATAAAATATGAATAACTTATTAAAATGAACAAAGCCAATCCCCTTTTGTTTGAGAACAGAACTGCTAGCAAAGCAATAATAACATGCATTGGAGTAAAACACCCATGTCTGATGGAACACAACTGTGTGATCTCTTCTGTTATTTTCAAATATCTTCTAAAGAGCATCAAAAAGATGAACTGGCATGCCTCAGTTCATCTTGCTTTCAGATTATATATTTGATTCTATTATTAGTATCCCAAACTGTATAGTTCTATTTCTGAGTGAACACGTGAAGTTGAAATGAGGCATTCCCAAGAAAGAGGGTGGATATTCAGTTCAATAAGTTCAGTTTAAAAGTTAATTTCTTATTCTGCATGAAACTGTGAAGGCATCATTCCATTTCCAGACCAGATAAGCTAAAACTAGATTATGAGAAAAAAAAAAGCTGACTGTTAAATGATATGTTCCCTGAAGATGATAAGATAAACAATCATGAAAAAATCGATTTTATGCTCTAGTATCTGGAAAAACATGTTTTCTTTCTAGATAGTTGATGGAAACCTTTTCAGTATCCATATGAAGATTCATAAACAAAATATCCTTGCCTAGCAAAACTGTGAATATTGGTTCACATTAAATGTTTTTTTTTCTGAGATTTTAAATGATACAGAAGTTATCCTCTCACCTGACTTCAGTCTTTTGCTCACATGTTCCATATTTACATCTGATTTAGTTAAATGTAGCTCCAACTGCATGCATTGAATTCTGCTGATATTTTCTGTGCCTGGATCACAATTGGACATCAGACATTTTCTAAACAATTTTTAGAGCCTAATAGAAGTCAGTACCCTAAAGGAGAACAGTGTTTTTCTTCACCTGTTGAATGAGAGAATTTATAATCCTAGTCTGTCGTTATACTTGATATGTGATGATAGGAAAGTAGCTATATCCAAATATATTTTTGGTTATAAATTAAAATTCATGTCTGGTGCAATCTTGTCTTTTGATAAGCAGCAGAAGAAAAACTTCTTGGAAATATATGTTTTGTATTCACTCACAAAAATATATTTTTTGTGAGCCTTGAGGTAAGTAATGTCTGGCAAGAATGACTTCCAGACTATACATGAGAGAAGACAAATGTTAGTCCACTGGAAATTGAACAATCTGAGCTCTCTTTTTGGCAGCAGACTTTTAAGAGAAAATCCTGTGAGTCCTCACAGCTTATGTCCTCTGCAAAATTTGCAAGTTGTAGGAGTGGTAACAGTGTAAACATATTGGTCAAATTTTGAGCTATTTAGTAATTTAGTTCAAAACATCCTCTGCAATCTCCAGCTGAAAATGCGTATGCTTAACTACCAGCTGAGTATGACTGCAAACTGATGTAAAAAGGTGTTTCTTCTGTATTCCTGCTAAAGGCAGTCACATCAGTTATGGTGTGACATGATAAACCTGTAAAGCAGTGCTGAGTTTCATTTGCTCACTTGCCTATATTAGAGAAGAATTCACTACAATATTTCAGGGGTGATGGCCTTGTCCTGCGGCGATCTAGCCTTTCTTTCTCTCATAGACTAAAACTATTACTGATGATGCTAAGCATGAAAGAGGAGCATTAAAAGAAATTCTGAGATTTTAAAACCCGCAATAAATTCTTAATAGCAGGAGGAATCTTGGAATGGATTGTTTCTGCATGTGTACCTTCTGAATTCATTTACAGTAAAAAAAAAAAAAAATCTCTTCTCTGGTAAACACATGAGGCAAACTTAACTGGCTAGTTGACATGCTAGTTTTTCACAGTAAGCATTAAATTCTTTGCTAGTTTTACTCAAAGTAAGCCTTCATTGGTGGAAGTAGATATTGATGACTCTTGTGGTGACAGATGTTTATTACTCTTATGAAATGAGATAGATTATACCTTCTTATTTGGGAAAGAAAACTTTCACAATGGACGTCTACTTTGATGGTCTTAATGCGGAAGAAAAATCCATTTGTGTTCCTTAAGGGGGAGCAGCTATGGTGCTTCATGAGAAGGATTCATTCCCTTTTATTAGCTTGAAAGTTAAACATCTTGACCTTATGGCCTGGTATCTCTCATACTGTTGCAGGCACTCGAGTGACACTGTAGTGTCATTGAAACAAAAAAAGTTACTGAATTATGTTTTCTATTTAAAATCTCTTATCTCTGGGATGTGAAGCAAGATTTAATATTAAAATAGCAAAAATAGTTGAAAAATGTAAATCTGAATACTTTAAAGAAAGGTTATTATGCACATTATATTAAAGTTTGTTTTCCTACGTATATAGAGGTAGATTTTCATGAGCTATGGTCATAAAACTTTTTACTTTCTGATGAGCCCCTGAAAATGCCTTACCATAAAATAACCCTCAAGAAATTGTAAAGCAATCTTATTTTTTTATTTGCCTTCTTGGTATATCATCTTTTCTTTCCTACACATCCTGCTAGTGATTTTATTATTCTATATTTTTGTTGCACAAGAAAATTGCAGCCAAGTATTTTGTCGAAGGTTGTTGGCTAAAGAGTGCAGTGTTACCACGGTGAGTGCCAGACCTGCAGCACAGTGATTAAAGTGATTAAGGAACTCCTCACACCCAAACGCTGCATCTGGGGATATGTGAAAATCAACAGTTAATATTTTCCCAAACTTACTGTGGTGTGTTACTAAGTATTCTTCTTCTTACTAAAAACTGAAGGTGTCTGTCCCCGTTTGCATAAGCAGGGAATTATACTAGGCTCAGGTAAATCAAGAAGAAGATAAAATGAATGGGGTAGAGAAAGAATTTTCTGGTAAATCCACATTTGCTATCAAAGAAGTCGCATAGCATCCTCAGCTCAGGAGTCATCAATACAAATACATTCCACCCAAGGAAGTTACACCGTAGAGGTAGCCATAAACTTCAATACTATTAGGCTTTAATGATGATATCTGAAATTCTGCTGTATGTTGTATCTGTAGGTAAAGAGTGACCTGACTAATGTTATAATCTCCGTTTTTCTTGTAACATGCTTATGGAAATGTTATTTACCTTCTTAGAGTCTATGTGAGCAGATTTAGGGTGGCCGTATCTATTTTTTGCTGCATTCTAGCTGTTAAAAAGAGGAAAGATATTGGCTATAAAACTTGCCTGATGGAAAGGGTTTTCTTGCACTGTAGTGCCTGGTGTGATATTTCTGTGCAGCAAGAGCAGTACTACGAATTTCTGTTACATGCCCTGCCTTAGCTTCAGAGTATCTCATCACCAATTCAGGAAATCATTGGCCTCAATATCACCTAGAATGACTGTCATCTTTCCTCTGTGGAAGTGCATTGACAGGAATAATGATGCACAGTAAGTGGGAAATTCTTTAATGAAATATTTTTTGGTTGAGGGTTATAGCTAGAAAACTCTGCTTCAGTGAAGCAATCATATCTGTCCTTGGATGTCCTCAACATACACGACATAGTTTCAGCAGAGAGCAGAAGAATTACATTTAGAAAATTTCCATCTTTATCTCCTCCCTGGCAGGCAATGAACTGAAATGTAATTAACCCTTTCATTGTGTTAGCTTTGCAAAACAGCATACTCATATGGAGGGCACTTCTGTGAGCCCTCTATATCTGACATAGAGAGGGAGAAAAGCAGTTGCACAGTTTCAAAATTATTTTTATGGCTACATTCCTACATTCCTTGTAATTTGAAAGTTGAAAAAAATATTAAAATTCTAACATTTATGCTTCATTTTCGATATAATAGTTTCATATTTCATCTTTACTGCAGCTATCTGCAAAATATGATTCTTAGATATTCTTATAACTGAAGTTATAACACTCCCTCTTGAGTGTGAATCTGGTTTAACTTTTCCCTGTCTCTGCACCATTCTCATCCCATGTTTTAAATAAGCTGTTTGGACTTTGTGTTTTGATTTGGACCTCTGCTATATCAGTCACCATGCACTTTAAATCTATTTCTTGATCTATTGACAACATCGATGTTGTTATGTTTTTTGGTCTGTTGACCAGACTTGCTAATGTCAGGAGTATTTGAAGGGTGTCTTGGGAATTCAGCAATCAATATTTCTAAGTATTTCAATATTAATGCATTCCATATAAGAAAATTTTCCTGTTATTTGCTGCTCTTAGAAATCATACTTCTATTTCTAATGTAATTTTCATATCACTGCAATACAAAATCTGTATATTTCCTGAATGACTTTTTGTAAGGATTTGTTCCTGTGAATCTGGAGGCAATCTGAATTTTAATAATAAGGATAAAAAACATTTTGCCTTGTACACTGGAAAACACAATCTTTCCAGCTCAGCTTATTGCTATTCAGTAAGAGCTATTCAGTGACTGGCTTCATAGTAAGTGACATACAAGATCTTTGATAAAAATTACTAGACTTTATCAGTGATAATTTGAAAAACACATGGGCTCCCAGTAGTGTTCCAAATACTAAGTGCAATGAAGTAAAAAAGTGATGATCATAATTTTCTGGATTTTTAGTAATATGCATAAATATGTCATTATAAATTAGAAAAGCAAAACCCCCCCCCACCTCTCATAGTATCCTTTCAAATGTACTTGGAGAAAATACAGCTTCTTTCTGTGTATAACTACACCACATCTTATTCTATTACAATAAGTCAGGTATTCCAGAGAGTAGGCTCATTCTTTTAAACGTTGCAGCTGCAATAAAATTTTGAAAAAAGGAATTGCAATGAAGTTTTTCTATTAAGTGTCTTTTGACTGAGAAGTGTAATGAAGTGTCTATACAGGAAAGTTACCATATTTGTAAAAATTCACTGTCTCCAGCTGACAAAGTCTCTTGAACATAAGCAGAGTGAAAATATGGGCCATGTCTTTTAAGTGGGTTTATAGAAACATTTGAAGGAGATATTTCCACAGCTAATAGTTTTATGAATGTCATCTCAGAATTTCAAGTTCTTGGAGTTGAACTGTATGCATTGGGATGTCACACCTTTCAATATATAGCAAAAGGAACAATGAATATTTATTTTTTCTTTGCTTTTTTACTACAGCATTACCTGAGACTCTTTTAATTTTGGTTTGTTATACATGCCTTCTGTTAATATTACAGAACAATAAGGAAAACAACATTAGAGAGAAGATCGTTCTTCTCTGCACAGAAATGATGACCACACCTGAAGTGCTGGGTCCAGTTCTGTGCCCGCCAGGACTCAAGAGGCAAACATTCTGGAGCGAGTTCAACAGAGGGCCACAAGGATGATTAGGCTACTGGAGCACCTCACATATAGGAAAGGCTGAAAGATGGAAATGGCCAGCCTGGAAAAGAGAAGGCTCTAGGGGATCTTATTAATATGTATAAATACCTGAAGGAAGGGTATAAAGAAGAGAGAGCCAGGCTTTTTACAGTGGTGCCCACTGACACAACCAGGTGCAGCTGGGGTAGAGTTAATTTTCTTCCTAGTAGATGGTACAGTGTTGTGTTTTGAATTTAGTACGAGAATCACGTTGGTAACACACTGATGTTTTAGTTCCTGTTAAGTAGTATTCCTTACCCAAGACAAAGGCATTCCAGTTTCCCATGCTGCCAGTGAGGATCTGCATGAAAAGCCAGGAGCAAACATGTCCAGGACAGCTGACCCGAACAGACCAAAAGGATATTCCACAACTCATGCCCAGTAAACTGGGGGCAGCTGCCTGGGAGGGGCTGAGCACTGCTCGGGGACCGGCTGCACATCAGTCAGAGGATGGTGAGCTGCTGCATTGTGCATCACTTTTCTTGGGGCTTACTCCTGTCTCTATTCTCTTTTACATCACTATCATTTGTATTGTTTTTATTGAAATCCTGATCATTTACTTTAGTTCAGTTATTAAATGGTTCTTATCTCAACGCACGAGTGCTACTTTTGTTTCTCTCATCCTTGTCCCCAGCCCTCTGGGTGAAGAGGTGTAGAGGTGAGTGAGCAGCTGCTTGGTGCTGAATTGCCAGCTGGTGTTAAACCATGGCGGGCACATACTGGAACACAGCAGCTTCAATCTGAACATAGAAAACACTGTGAGGAAGCACCAAATATCCCACAGGTTCCTTCCCACCCCACCTATTCTGTGGTTTTATGAGATGCTCATAGGATGAGTTCTCATTTTTTTTAAATTTATGTAAATTCTAACAGAATTTTGACACTGTATGTCTTTGTGGCTCTTGACAAAGGAGACAGAGACTGTTCAATTTTTAAATTTTCTGACCAATTTTTCTGTTACTCTTTGAAAATTTTCTTTTGGTTTAAATTCTTGAGAGCAACTCCTGTTTCCTTATGACCATGTTAGGGTTTGGATTTAGTTTTGTTATTTTTTCTGCCCAGTTTCTAGGACAAGACATCTCTACTGCCTACTTGTATTATCTGCACAAACATGCACAGAAGAAAATAAACTAGAATAATGAAAATCTTGGCTGTAAAAAGTTTCAGTAAATGATATTCAGAACTGATAATGTCCTATTAAAATTAAAAAAAAAAATAAAGTTTCCTTTCTTCATCAAGCATTAAAAATTGAATTACCTTTTGGTCTGAAAAGTGTTTTAACTTCACAGTATAAATTGATACTTGTATTCTTATAACTGAAGGTTTGTTTGCTCTTGTACCAGGCTTCAGTTATAACCTGATTTTTACCATCATATCTGTCAAACTTGGAAACAGCCAAAGTTGTTTTAGTGGCTTAGTTTTTGTTTATCTTCATTCCCAGTTGAAAACTGAGAATTGAAACAGAAAAATTGTGTCTGAACTGTGGGGAAGTTTTGGTGTTGGCATTGTGAAAGGGCATGGTTTGGAAAGGAAAATGATCTAATAAAGCCTAATTATTATACCTTGATTAATATAGTACTTGAATTGTACAGATAAGTGAAGCTTTTTCATATTTTATATATTCCCTATGTTCAAAGGCCAGAGGATGTGGTTTGAAGGTATATTAAAGCAATTGTACAAATATAAAAACATGATCAGAAACCTATCTTCACCTCTCATGACTGTAGTTCTTCAAGGTTTTCATATAAAGCTTCTTATGCAAAACAGTTCTGTTTCAGTGTAATGGGGTCCAATTCCAACTACAAACTTGCATGTGTGTTTATTTTCCTTCCCAAACAGATGCAGCATCAAGCAGCTTCGAGGAATACTGTTCAGCTGGAGAGAAACAGATGACATTTTACATAAAGCCACAGTAATAGCTTGGCTAGGAGAGTGAATCAGTAAATTTTGGAGAGAAAACTATGCTGCCTGGACAGACTTGTGTTGTATGAAGGGGAATTTTATTGGTTTTGAGAGGCAAGGTTTTGGTATTGAGGGGACTACGGGGGTGTCTTCTGTGAAAAGATGCCAGAAGCTTCTCCCTTGGCTGCTGGCCAAGGCTGAGCCCATTAATGACAGTGGCAGCACAATACAAATTTAATAATAATAATAACACATTTTAGACCAAGAAAATATTTCTGTGAAATAGCAGACGTGTGAGAGGGGTGAAAATAAGAGAGAGAAACAACTCTGCAGACACCAAAGTCAGTGAGGAAAGAGGGAGAGAAGGTGCTCCAGGTGCACCTAAGATTCCTGAATCCTGAGATTCCTCTGTAGCCCATGGGAAAGACCATGGTGAGGTAACTGTGCCCCTGCAGCCCATGGATGAGTTCTCACTGGAGCAGAGATCCACCTGCAGCCTTGGAGGAGCCCACACTGGAGCAGATGGATGCTTGAGAAGAAGGCTGAGGTCTTGTGGGCAGCCTGTGCTGGAGCAGAGCTCTGTCAGGACCTGTGGCTCCATGGGGAACACATGCTGGAGCAATTCAGGAAGAATTTAATCTGTAGGAGGGAGCCCACACTGGAGCAGGGGAAAAGCATGAGGAAGCAGGAGTGATAGAAAAGTCGTGGGATGCACTGACCGCAGTCCCCATTTCCCTTTCCCCAGCTACAGCGAGGAGTTAGAGATAATTGGGAGCAAATCTAAGCCTGGGAATAAGGGATGGGTGGGAGGAAGATGTTTTTAAGGTTTGGGTCTATTTTTCATTATCCCACTCTGATTCAATTGATAATAAATTAACCCCAAGTCTAGTCTGTTTCGGCTGTGATGGGTCTCTCCCTGTCCTTATCCTGACCCATAAACTTTTCATTATGGATTTTCCCCCCTGTCCAATTCAAGAGAAGAGTGATAAAGCAACTTGGTGGACACCTGGTGTCTGTCTAAGGTCAACCCACCACAGGAATAAAGAACCTACTCCTCCTAAATCAAAGAAATAATGTAAAGTTGTGCTTCCCTCCGTTCCATCAAGTTTTTGCGAGTTCAAATTGTAATGTTCTTTATGAGTTCTTTATATTGCTAGAGAAAAGATTCAATCGAATAGGAAAGAATAAAAATCTGAAATACTAATCTAGGAGTGTGACATGCTGTAGGAAAATGCAATCTCTTTCTTGAGTAATGTACTGTTTCATTATGCCTAACAAGAACCTGTAACCTTACTGAGCTGAGTGAACAGTTTGCTTCACTTGCACTTAGCAGAAACACTGATGTGATACTGGTAATATGAATGGAACCCCTTTTTAAAGAATAAATAATAAGCCCAGGTACTAGCTGGTGTGCACCTGCCTAGTCTTGCTTATGTGACATAACAAATGCTAAAGAATTTATGAGAAAGAAGAGCCAGTGAATGGCAATTTTGCTTCAGTAGCAAGGGCTACAATTTTGGTCTGCATCTTGCATACTTGATAATGTAGTCAGGATTGTGTGACTTAAACAACAGAACTGTTGTTTAAATGTCCCCTGCTGTGAATTAGCAAACAGTTACTGAAATAGAAAATCAGAAAAATTGAAATGCAAAAGGATATGGTTGCTGCATGTTGACTTTCAAGCATAAAGCATTGAGTTTAGGGGGAACGGGAGGAGAAGAAAGAAATTAACTCATCAAATCTCTCTCCTATTCATAGAAGAAAACCACTAATTTCTTAAATATTCTTTTAATCATCTTTTCTCTTCCTACTTAGCTTACTCTTTCTGTTGCAGGCATTTGTCACTTAAGTGCCAACCATGCAAAGAAAGAGGGAGAGATAAAACCATGCTGTGATGCACATAGGGGAAATCTGACATCATCTAACCTGCATGCTGTCATAGTTATGTAAGCAGTGGATTTCTCCATTATGTGTAGATATTGGAAAGTTGGTATGTAGTGAAATTGTTTTGTGCTGGGATTTAACCTTGGTGAATACCACAACGTGTGTTTCTACTTTCTACATACACATCATATTTTCTGCCCTGATTATGACCTACAGAAGCAGGTATTGCCATCATTTTGGGACAGGTGAATTCCTCATTCCTCTCATGAGGAGCTGAATACTTCAAGTGATGCTTCAGGTTTGACACTGCCATTTCCTAACGCAATTGCTAAACACCTGGCCTTGGCAACAAGAAGCAACAATGAACTTGGCTTCTACTCTGTCTTGAAGTCATCCTGATGTTCAGGGTTTAATGAATCCATAGAACTCCTACTCAATAGCAGCAGAAATATTTTGGTTTTCTCATTGCCATTACTTGACATTATCATGAAGAAATTCAGGGGAGTGCAAAACAAGAATTTCAACCTTTCGATTGCTTTAGGATTCAGCACTGGAAATGGCCTGTGTTCTGTTTTTAGCTGTGGTGATCTCGAGAGAGTTAACCACACTTTTGAGGCTGTATCCCAAGGAGATTGCAATCTCAAGGGAGCCCCTGCAGAAATTTTTGTGTGTGGGGGGGTGTTTTGGTTTATCTTCCAGAAGATCCACTACTAGAGGCCTAGAGATAAAAAAAGAAGTAGCTCTAAACTTTTATGCAAGAGTTCTGACAGTCTACACAGGTTTGACATAAAACACAGAAGTTTTTTACTTGCCAATAAATTCTCTTCCCCCATGATTTTAATCAAGGTGGAACCAGTAGCACACACATGTTAGTGGGAAGTCTTAATGTGGGAAGTCTTAGTGACTTGATGCCAGTACTGCAACTTTCTTTGCCTGAAGTACTTTTGAGTGAGATTGACTAATTGGCAGTTTCTTGAGGAACGAATTTAATAAAGATAAATTTGAAAAAAAGTAATCATTAATGAGGTATAAAGGAGTTCCTAAAACCAAGATATTTGCCACAAGTTGTTACAGAATGAATGAAAAGGGAACATTTATAGGACTTGTTATTATGATACAGTTGTAGAAAAAGTAATCTGTACCAATCATGTATTGATTAACATTATGAGAGTGGCAGTGAGGGAAAGAGAAATTAAGATTACATAGAAAACACTGGAGAAAAGATGGTATGAAATATTTGTCCCTTGTAGCAGCATTTTCCCAGGGTTTCTTTAAAATGAAGGAGGGGACAACAGATCAAGCTGGTTACTGTGGGGGTCCTTTTATACATGCAGACAAAGGGAAATGGGTTTCACGTTACAGAGAGTAGTTTTAGGTTAGATGTTAGGAAGAAATTCTTTAATGTGAAGGTGGCGAGGCACTGGAACAGGTTGCCCAGATAAGCTGTGGGTGTCCCATCTCTGGAAATGTTGAAGGCCAGGCTGCATGAAGTTCTGAGTAACCTGATCTAGAAGTGCCATCCCTGTTCATAGCATGGGGGTGTGGAACTACATAATTTTTAAGGTTTCTTCCAACCCAAATCATTCTATAATTCTATTCCACCCTGAAAAATGCTTGGGAAAAATTTCTTAGGGTACCTGTTTCTGCTTAATGTGTTGGGCATCATCTTGATTGATTAACCTTACGGCTCAAGGGAACCTATTCCAAATTTTGTGTCAGTAAAATTTCGGCTCAAAGACCAAAACATTCCATTTGTAAATGGTAAAAGCTCTGCCTGTAGTACTTTTAAGAATGCTGTTCCTGTGTTCTCATAAGAAATGTAGTATCTCATCTAAAATGTGGTACACCGTAAGGACTCAGTAGTGGGAAATGTAAAATTTTGTTTCTTCATAAATTTGTCAAAGTACATTTCAAAACTTGAAGGGCCCAATGAAAGCAAATGCAAAACAGTTCACGAAACTTCAGGGTAACTAATAACACAGTAAAAAGCAATAATGAGTATTTCTTGCAATTCTGGGGCTTTTTCCAGACTGCCTGAACTCCTTTAGACTTTCACCACTAGCACAAGAAAATAGAGGTCACTGAGAATCACAGAATTGTCTGAGTTGGAAGGAACCCAGAAGGATCACAGAGCCCAAATCTTAAGGGAATGGCCCACATGTGGATCAAACCTGGAACCTTGGTGTTCTTAGCTCCCTTCTCTAACCCTCCTGAGCTGATCTTGGCACTTCACTCAGAAGACTGTGTTGCTGTTACAATTCCTCATCAGGGCTTTAAAATGAGGGGATTAGAAATGTCAGCCTCTTCAGTGTAAATTGTCATCTTCTTCCTTCTGTTATGACAATTGTGCTCAGATCTTAATGGTTACTCAGTCGGCTCTTAGAGTTCTTTCAATTTCCCAATAAATTTGGGTGAGGAGAAGCACTTGTCAGTTGTTTTCTGCCCTGTCTAGTGTATGCCTCAGAACTCTTCTGTGTCTCAAGAATCTTCCCATTCTCCATTTTGATCATTCTGTTTTATTATCATCCTCATTTCAGATGCATTGTGTCATGGCAATTATTAAACTGAATTTCATTTCTTTCAGTGAACTATTTCTGACCCTGCCCTCCATGTGTGTGTGTGTATATATATATGAATGACACTTTCCTTGTTTACTAAAGTATCACATCTTGATGCCCTGTTCACAATTAGCATTTTGTTTATTAATTATTTAAGTTAGTTATATATTATGTTAACATTATTTAATGCTTTTACTGAAAGATACCAATAGTGACTGTTACTATATATATTTATTTGTGGTGAGTCATACTTCAGCAATAGCATGTTTATTGGTAGCCTCATTTACAATGCTTGGTCTAAATCAAATCTGAAATTTTGGTCAGATATAATGGTTTGTGTAAGTAGCAAGCTTTCTTCTGTCTAAACCCTAAAAAGTTCCACAAGAAATAGCCCAACTTTCCACTTAATGTCTTTAATTATGTCTCATTCTGTTTTCCTCTGCCAGTCATGGTGAAAGGAATGTTGGGAGTCATTTCTCTCTGTGTAGTTTGTGCTTGTGTTATCATACAGATAGATGTTTTATAAACATTGATGAAAAAGGCTTGGATGACCTAAGGCATAAAAGCATAAGTACCTCTGAAACACAACCAAGTTATTTTGGTTGGACAATATGCCTTAGAATTTGTGTGAAATATTTTTCTTATTCTCAGGAAATTTATTTTATGGGAATAATAGCCTGCCTCTTGGCAAAGAGCATCCTGTGTAAAGAAATAAGTTTTATCTTGCACACTAGCATGTGTCTACACAACATAACTTAGTGCTACGCTGACATACACAAACTGACTCTGAACCATTATCAATACCCTGTCTAGCCTAATGTCCTGGGTACAGAGAGGGGAGCAGAGGTTTCAGCATTGTTCCACACCCGCCACATCATGTTCTTGGTAGGAAAAGCTGAGTGCCAGAACCTGGAATTTCGCCACTTTTTCTGGCTTGCTCCAGCGGAGGCACTGTCACTATCAGACCTGGTGACACTGTTCCCTGTGCCCTGCCAGTCCCCCATCCCGTTCCTCCGGGCGTGGTGCTGAACGGAGCACCCTGAGGCACATCTGAGTCCCGTGGGCCAGGCAGCATTGCTCCAGCACCCTTGTGGGACCGTTTCCCCCACAGTGTGATAAGACTATCAGGAACGGCGGCACCAGTAATAGCCATGTCCAGTGGGAAAACCATGCCCGGCACTGCCTTTAAGATCAGATTTTGTTTGTTCAGCATGGAATATCCTTGTTGTGCGTAGAGCACTCTCTCTTTTGGTGCCCACTTTTATTGATACTGGTGTGTTTACAGCAAGGATATTTTTTCGGTAAAATTGTGATTCCCACTTGTAGTCTTTCCCAGTACTTTCTCTGTTGTTGGAGTGGTGCAGGGGAGGAAGCACAGCTTGATTAGGGTTAATTTTCCCACAGGATTTTAAACCAGCACACCTAATTTGTTGTACTGAAAAGCAGTATTGATGAAAAGCAGCATTAACTTAGCTATGTGGACTCTTTGCTAGAAATTGAAACATAGAAGAATAACAGAATCAGAGAACAGTTTAGGAAAAGGGACCTTTGAAGTTTGTCTAGTCCAATGCCCCTGCAATGAGCAGGGACATTTTCAGGCTAGATCAGGCTGTTCAGACTTGACCTTGAATACTTCCAGGATGTCACATCTCTGGAAAACCTGTTTCGGCATTTCACCATCATTATAAAAAATGTCTTTCTTCTATCTGGTCTAAATTTTCCCTTTTTTAGTTTAAAATAATTCTTCCTTATCGTATCCTGTTCATCCTAAAACCTACGTCCCCTTCTTTCTTATAAGCCTCCTCTAAGTCATGAAAGTTCCCCCAAATCTGCCTCTTCCCCAGCCTGAACAACCCCAATTCTCTCAGCCTGTCTTCTTAGATGTGCTCCAGCCCTGTGGTCATCTTTGTGACCCTCCTCTAAACTTGCTTCAACAGGCCCATGTCCTTCTGGAGCCGAGGACCCGACAACTGGACACAACACTCCAGATGGAATCTCAAAGAGTGGGACAGAGGAGCAGAATCACCTCCCTCAACCCCACTTCTTGAGTTTGTCTATCTGGATGGCCTCCTATCCCCCAGGTGCATCAACCCCACCACTCTGCTTGGTGTCTACTACAAATTTGCTAAGGGTGGACTTGACCCCATCAGCTATGTCACTGATAAAGATATTAAACTGTATTGCTTGGTATTTATCTTTGCAAGGTATTTATAACCTAAATGCTTGAACTGATAAGAAATTGCAAATAATTACGCTGAATGTCACGGGCAATGTAGCTGAAAGTAAGAAGTGTCTCAGAAAGCAGAGTGTAAAAGTAGTTGAGTTTCTTGCTGTAAAAATCTTCAAAAAGCTGCATTCACAGGGAAAAGGAAAAGAAAACAAAAAACTGGAAAAACAAATCTACAGTTCTCTTAAGATTTCTATGGAGTCTTCTGAGGAGACTGAAACTGTTGTTTTTATCTAGTGATTAAACTCAGCTGGCGTTTCTCTGCAAATCTGTATGTGAGGCTTGTGGCTGAAGGACACTATAGGCACAAAGAAAAGGTATTTCAGAGCAGTAGTATGTGCCAGAGGAAGGTATAGTTCTACTTGAGTGCAAACTGCGAGGCTTTCCTCGTGAAGAGTGACTGTCTCTGTAGAGGCAAGACCACGTGAACTTTAGGACCCTGTGACAGAGAAGGTCAGAGCTGATTTATTTTCTCTGACCTCGAAACCAATGAATCTAAGAAAAGGAATTTGGAATGGTTTATCTACAGTGTATGGTTTGGGGTTTGAAATATGTCATCTGACATTTGCTTATTGGGGATCCTAGTTTTCTTTAACATTTACTTAATATCTGCTAAAATGACACAGTCAAAAGCACAAATTTAATCTTGCTGACAAATATTCATTCACTGAACAGAGCTGTGGTTTGTCTTACTCCTCGTAGTTAAGAAAGCTACCTTTATATGCCTGCACACATTATAAAAGAGAAAGACTACATTTTATTTAAATCCACAGCAAAATTGTATACAGAAGACAAAACAAGGCAGACATAAGGAGCAGCACATTCATCATTTCAAGAAGATGCAGAGCATATTTCTATCTTGTTTAAATGTCACTTAGATTAAGAACTGAATTTTTACCACCACGTCTGTTTTAAGTAAATTATGGAAGATAAGAAGAGAGGAAAGGAAAGAGCTAGGGAATAAAATACATAGTGCATGAATAAATGTATTAAGCATCAAAAATAGTCTGTGTATTAGCAACTCTTCACTACATAAAAGATACTTTTATCTTTCTTATGGATGAGGACTTAGAAAAGAAACATAAATTTCTGGCTGAATTATTTCCAATGCATTTTCTTAAGGACTGTTCTGACTTTAAAATATTCGAATTCTCCCAATAAATGCTGAGATCCGCAACACTGAACAAACTTTCTTGTAAAAGACATGACCTTATATTTCAAGTTATTGCAGAAGCAAATGTATTCACAAGAGGAATTTTGTGGAAAATTGTGCTATCTGGCCAAATTTTGTAACAATACATATATGATAATTCCCCTTTCTTCCTTCTCTGTCATTCTTTCTCCTCCATTCTATCGCATTCTAAAAGAAATTTATTTTGCACTTTTTTATTTGCCTGTAGGTTTCTGTGTCTTTCATGCAGACTGAAATAAAATTTTAAGGGGTTTGCAAAAATGGATTTATTTGTTTTGAACTAGAAGCTTTCCTCTACAGCAGACTTTGTTTTTATCCATGACTCCTGAAGATTCCATTAACTCCATCGTGAATCTTGCTTCAGGCTCTGAAGGGGAAAGGGGAGGACGTAGGACTGCAGAGGACTATGCAATAAATGTCAGGATATGTATTCAATATATCTGTGGCCTTTTTGTTTATTTATTTTTTATAAAGACTTGCACATAGAGATCACATTTCTTTGCATCTGCTAGCAGTATTAACCTTTCGAGATGTACAGAAAAAGTTTTGTAATATTACTAAAGGAGAACAAACTGACATTTTGAGGTAATTTTTTCTTAACAAGAATGGGAATTTCACGTGTTGGGTTGTGTAGAAAAAATAAATAATGGAGCATGGTGCATCTGCACAGTAATAACTGCTGTGGTCTTGAGAGGCAAATAGAAACATATTAAATTAATCATGTATGATTTGATGCCAAAAGAATGGATATTATATTGGTCTTTTACTACTCTTATAAACATTTCTGGTAAGAATTTGATTGTAGACAATCAGGAAATTTCTAATTCCTTTGCAAGAGTTTCAATTTATCTACCGTATTTTCTGGTTGATGACATGAAATTAGCCAAAAGAATCTCTAAAGGAAATAAGCAGGGAAAGACAGGTAAACCAGAATTCAGCAAGGTTATTGTCAGTTTTCAATTGCTGAGTGAACTGTGTTGTGAGAAAATATCTAGTTGCACTCTGCCATCCAGGTTAATAGGATTATATTTTGGTTTTGATCCTAACAGCAATACACAGTAACATATGAGAACTCTAAATCTACAAGAACTGAAAGTGGAGGATCTCCATCAGTGATAAACACAGCAGGAAAAAATTGCAGGTAAAGCACTTC
This sequence comes from Atrichornis clamosus, assembly GCA_013400975.1. Classification (NCBI taxonomy): domain Eukaryota; kingdom Metazoa; phylum Chordata; class Aves; order Passeriformes; family Menuridae; genus Atrichornis; species Atrichornis clamosus. Next base: position 61,059 of record WBMZ01007386.1, read on the forward strand.
TCTTTCTTTCCCCTGCAGAGATGCCAGGACGCTCAAAGTTAGCTGAGACAACCAGCATTCTAAATTTTCAACAGAAAAATTGGGTTGTTGATGTTAGGTTGGTACCATCCCAGTTGTCAGGGATAGGCACTACACAGAACCAGGGGGGTGCTGCTGTGCTGGGACTGGGGAGTGGGCACGGGGGGTGGCAGTGGGGCGGGCAGGAGGACAGGGTGAGCCCCACAGTGCTGGGGCAGGGGACAGCAGGGAGCAGCGACAGCAGCTGGGGACTGCCAGCAGGTCTGACACTGCCAGATGGGCACTTGGTGAGTTTTAACTCTACTCTCAGTGCAGAAAAGCTAGAAGAAGAAAGAGGCACAGATTAGTGCTTGCTCAGCCTCTGACATGTTGAACCCCCACTCTCAGCCCATGGAAGAACAGCACTTTCTAGCATGTCTATACTGGAACATGAAACTGTCTGTGGTCATGTCAGCCCTCACCCCAGCCCACTCTTTTCCCAAATATTTTTCCATTGTGAAATCAGCTTGCTTTTTTTGAAGTTAAAAGATACAAGAGGCAAATTAGCCCTTAACCTTCAATTGTATTGTGGCATTTTCCCTAATGGGCAAAAGGATTACAATTGCAATAATACACAGATAACTTTTCCTTTTGCATAAAGTATTATGCATAAGAGCAAATTTTCATAAATCCACGTCTGTCATGCAAGATTTTAGCATGATGCAAATGTAAGATAGAGCTATAATTATCTAATACAGAGCTTTTGTAAGCTGTCCTCTTACATCTTATTTTGAAAAGGATGAGATGTCTACAGGGCAGTAGCTGAGTGGGGAAGATTAGGGACTGGAGTGTTGTGGGTTTGTGGAACTTTATGCTTTGTTGATTCTATGTATTTTATTAGACAATAATTGATTTGCATGGTTTTTTTGACAGAATCGTAATTTTACCTTTTAATAACAGCAGAATGCCAGCTGCTCTATTGAGGTATTAGAAAAATATGAGTTATCAGCAAAGGTAATAGAATGCTAAAAAACATTTTCAGGTTTCTTAGGTCATTAGTGGTTTAACCTGAATCAAAAAATAATGATACAGGAACCAAAATTGGCTTCATTCTTAAAATCCTAGGAAGGGAACTCATATTATAGATCCTTTTGCTTAGTCTAAGAAACCACAGAGGGGTGTCTTCACAGTCCTGTTCTCCTCCCCTGAAAGCAATGCAACATACCACAGAATCACAGATTATGCTGAGTCGGAAGTGGCCCATCAGGATCATCAATCCCAACTCCTGGGCCTGCACAGGACACCTCAAGAATCACACCCGGGGCCCAGAAGCATTGTCCAAATGTTTCTTGAACTCTGACAGGCTGCTGCTGTGACCACTTCTCATGTTTATTAACATTTTTGTCAGTGAGTCTACCACCTTCTAACTTCGATGAATTCATGCTCTTCTCTTGCAGGCTATTCTGTGAGTACTTTGGAAGACTGTCCTACGGCATGCAGAGAGGGAACATGCTCTGTGCTTTGTCTGGGTTCTGGTCCCGTGAGTCTGCTTCTATGGCATCCAGGTGCTTCTCTGGCTACAGCACTGTGACAGTGGATTATGATTTGCCCTGGAAAAAATTTGTATTTCCAAAAAAACCAAAAGAGGGACCTTAAAAAAAGCATACTGCTCTTATATCTGAAACACTGTGCAAGAAGATAAAGACAGCTGCAATGGAAAATTAATTTAAGATGGAAGGAGCAATAACACAGTTATTGCATGAGAAAAGGAGAATCATCTAAAGCAATAAATAGCAGCAACATGGCCAAGATGAAGCTGCACAATATGCTCACTCCAGCCAAGAATCTGAGCAAGGAAGTTGTTGATCATGGCTGGACAGCACCACTTCTGTTCTTGGGAATTGTTCTAAACATTTTCTGATTAAAATGCTGTTATATCTGGCAGCTTATATAATTTGAACTTGTAGCTCAAATGTTATTTCAAAGCCCAAGATCTGCAGACCTTATTCAGGTGAAAACCCCAAGTCTACCAAAATATCTACCTCTCAAAACACCTGAAGTCTGACCACAAAATGGAATGACAAAGAGTTGGTGTAATAACAGGTTTTAGAGACAGAGCTTCACATTAATTTAAGAAGTGCTTCTTAGTTGCTTGACAAAATGAAATTATTATTCTATCTATCAAGAAAATCAGAAGTCTGATGACCATAGCATAATTATTTTATTACTAATTACTTAACACTTTACATGCTAGCTTAACTGAAAATTGTTGCTGGGAAGCAATCTGTGTCCTGGTTCTGGAGTTCTAGGTCCAGAAATAGGGTAATAGAAAATGTCTTGGTAGGGTTTTAAGTGTATATAAACACACATATATTGCTACCCAGCTACTAAGCTATTATAATTTTTTATAATATATTTCATTTCACAATATTACAGATCCTTCACTCACTCAAGAACAAAACTTTTTTCCTTTTGAAATATTCTTTACATATGTCGATGCTCAGAATATGTATAATATAAAGCAATGTACCAATTTTCTTTTACCTCTACACTCGTGTAAATTTCTCATTTTCTAATATAGTTGGAAATAAAACACAAAGATATTAATCTTATTTTTTCTATCCAAGAGTAGATTTGATTATGGGTTTTCCTGCACTGGGATGCACACTTAGTCTGAAAACCATCTCAAAATGAGAGTATGTAGTATTCATACCCCTAAATTATTCCATCTTTCTTTCTATTACCTGTTTTCACCTATGTGTGACATTAATGGTAATTATTTATTACCTGAAGCCCTTGGTAGAATTGAGATCCTGTTCTCTCTATTTTTTTATTAGCTTTCTCTGATGGGTGTAAGGCAGCTGCTTTGAAGTAGAGGCTGGAACAATTCAAGAGGATTGGTGACTGTACTACCCCTGGCTTTTGTAAGTGCATGACCCTTAGTCAGTTCTGTAAAACCAGTTAAGTGACTTTGTGTTTTTCCCTCATTTGTAAAAGTCTCTGTTCTTCCCTTAAAACCATTTTGATTCTGCTTTGTTAAAGGAGCACAAGGACAACACTTGCCCTGTGAGTCATAAGAAAAATCTTTCTCACCCAGGGATATTTTTCATGGAATAATTTTGTATTGATTTAGTCATGTGTTCTAACAATTTATAGATGCCACATATTCACCTTTCCACCCTGCTTTTTTTTATTATTGTGTGATTTTAAATGTATGCCCCACAGAATTAGTATGGAAAGTTCATTTAGCTCAAAGCAATGAAAGAGTGTCCCACCTCTTACTTAGCAGAAACTTCTCTCTCTGCTAAAAATTGACTTAAAATCATTTCCAGTGTATCTGTCAATTGAAATTCAACACTATTCACCTACAAAATGAATGTCATTGATCATGCATGATGAAAGCTGGTTTTAAATTCTAAACATTTGTTTAAAACACACTGTGATTTTACAGTTTAATGGATTTTGATGGAATATGGAACATATATATATGTGTATTCAAAGGTCTCTTCTTATTTTCAGTTCTGCCCAGTCAATTTGTAAATCCTACTGAATGGAAAAAAACCATCATGGAATAGTGATGCTGGCAGTTATCAAGGACAACTTCTGTTACAGTTAATAATAACTAAACACCCTTCTTCTAAGACTTACCTAGAGAACATTAAGACTCTTACTATTATCACAGATTCCTAACAGGTGAATCCAACTCATATTAGCAAATAACTCTCTACAGAATACTTTTAAATGTTTTATATCTGGTCAACTTACATACAGTCCTAAATAAAAAATATTCAATATTCAAAATAATTTGTAAGTTCTAAATTTGGGCAGTTTGGGCACAGCTTTTTTGTACTTTTTTAAAAAAATTTCAGTTCTTCTCTTATTTCTGCAGTGGTAGATTTCTAATTTATGGTGTAATTTTATGTAAGGCATTTCAGAATTCATAGAATTCCTCAAGCCTGTTGCTGTATTCAGAATTCTTTTGCTAGTTTTCTGTGTTTTATGCTCTAGATTGGATTGAGCTACATATTTACTACTCCTATGCTGCTCTGTCTAAATTAGTAAGATATTTACACTCATTTCATGAATTCTGGGAGAAAAGTTTATACCACTTGATCCACTCAACTGCTGACAGTTTACCTAAATAAAAGGTAAGTCTTTGGCCTCATTTATGTTGAGAAGGCATTGGGTGCCACTTTCCTCAACTTTCTCAAGGCTTTTGACAATCTCCCACAATATCCTTGTAGCATATTGTGGTCTGGATAGACAGATGACTGAAAAAGTAAGAAATGAATGAAATGGTTGCAATAGAAGCTGCTGACAGGTTGGGTAAGCGGAAGCTAATTATGGATATGCATGCACTTGGGAATACTGTTCAGAAATGAATGGGGTTTAGGCAGATATGGGAAGACCTGGTTAAAAAAAATGGAAGCTAGGATATCCTGGATCAGAGACAAAATTTTTGCAAGCTGCCAGTCTCTCCAGTAATTCACTTCCTGCTGCAAAAGGAAAAGAATCAAAATAAGCCCTTGTACCTAAGGTGACTTTCTCACACTGTCCCAAGCAACAGATTTTACTGCAATGACACCACTGAGCATTTGACATCGCAGTTGCTTAATTCAGGTGACATATAACAACCTCAAACTTCCACTGTGCACTGTGATGACTGCGTTTTATGTCTCTGGGGTGGCTTTTATAGCCAGATGCCCCACATCATATAAATTTGCCTTGGCACCACTTCTCAGTAAAAACAATGGGGTGATTTTTGCGGGGTGGAATAAAACATTGCAAAGAAAATAAGCTTTTTCCCATACCCTTAATTATTACAGTGGTGAATCCCTAGCATGATGTGCTGTTCTACAAAGCATTACAGAAATTCATAGATTTTTCTGAGCAGAGCTAGGGCCACTCTCCAGCTCTGTCCTGTCTGGTCACGGATGCACCCAGAGGACTCACGTCCTGGCTTATCCTCAGGGAGGTGCCTGATTCCTGGGGCTGAGGCATTCTTCAGTTCCCCCCGATTACCTAGCTTCCCAAAACCAAAGAAGTCTATGTGTACTCTTTTTTATTTTCCAGGATCACTGCCTCTCCAGCATCACTTTGGAATATCTTCACAAAGTATTGTCATGAAGGATACTGGGCAATTTCCAACACTGATAATTTACAGAAATAATGGTTTCTCCATATCTGCTGCACCATCTGCCACAAGCATCTGTGTATTGCACTTCCTGGCCTATCAATTAACTGTATAATCAAAATAGGGGATGTGTGAACTTGAGTGGGGAGATGGGACATACCCTGCAGGAGAAGTTACAAACAAAAAACAGAGAATGCACTAGTCTGGGAGAAAAAATCCAATGCTGATTTAAAGTGAGGAGGAGGAGTTATTAAAACAAGGGCTCTTCCTTTAAGTCTTCTTCAGTCTGATTATCAAAATATAATGTTTGCCTAATACGGATGAACTTTATAATAAATTCGGTAAAAGGATCCTTTTGTACGTAGAAGAGGTAATTGCATGTAAGAAGCAGTTTAGTGTGTAATTACCTGTTTTATGCATGTAAATGTACCACTGAGTCCAATTGAAATTTGATTCTATTGATGAAGCAGAATAAACTGCTGAATTACTATCAATCATGGCCTTTAAAAGTTGTCTACAGTTGAATGAGACTGCTTTTATGCAGCTGCCTTTAAATATAGCCTGCCTTTTTCTATTATATTACCTCAGTCTCCTAAGATGGCATTACAAAAGGTAATGGTTTCTCCGCTCTACTGAACTGCAAGTTCAGCTGTTTTGTAGAACTGCAGAGGAAGGGATAAATTTTAATTATTAGTTGATACGTCCTTAACGTGTGCCTTATACAAATGCCATTTATATGGTGCAATTAGTGGTGGCGATGGAGGCTTTTTTTCTGATTTAAAAAAAACCCTGTTAAATGTTTTATGTCTCTCTCTATATTTTTTTCCTTTTTTTTTTCTTTTTTTTTTTGGAGCTGCATAACATGAACCTTAAGAGCACTCTAAGCTCCTTGGATGTATTGCCATCTTTAATCAAGACATTGCACAATTATTCACTCTGCTGGGGAGAACATCAGGTGATAATAAAGTTATTGGAAAATAAAATATATTTTGCTGTTTCTCATCTTGTGAGAGGAGATTAGGAATATTCTGTTCCATTACTTTCCTAGCCATTCTGCTCCCAGCACCTCTGATTTCACCTCTGGGAACCACAGAACAAGTTAGGCTTAACTGCTGTAGGTATAGCAGTAGTGAAATAAAACAAAGGAAAGTCTCCATTTTATGCTATAACCCCAAACAACAAGAACAGTAAAATAAGTAGATGATCGTTTTTTACAAAAAATGCACTTTCTGAAAAGGAGAACTTGTATCAAAAACCCAAAGCAGTCTATGCCTTGTAAGTTGCATCTTCACCTAATTAACTGTAACCACGCTACCTTTTAAACCTTCCAGGAATCTCCACAAAGCCTCTTTTGGAACTGATGCTATCTATAATAGCTGTACTTACTCAATGGTAACATAAAAAGTGTGTTAAATCTGGCACAAACGTACCATTACCATCCTGTTCTAATTGCTTTTAACTTTTTCATTATTATTTTCGTACCTAGCAAGGAAGATAAATGCCTTCATCTGCTCTGTGAGACCACTGAACAACAAGTACAGTCATTTCAATTAATACCTTTGGTGCATTTTGCTGGCATCTTGCACCAACTTCCATGAATAAGTATAGCCCTTCTAGAAAGTAACCTAATAGTTATTTTTAAAAACAAATACCAACAATCTATACATGAACATACCTTGTAATATCTCTGCTTCTGGGGGTTTTTTCTTACTTTTAGAGGTTTTTGTAGGATGTGGAACACATAGGTTCAGCCATCTTCTGATATTTCCAAATCTACCCTATTTTGTTCTGTATTTGTTTATTTTTAACCAAGGCCTTTTTTGTTAAAAAAAAAAAAAAAAAAAAAGGAATGTCAGAGCCAAAGAAGTTCTTTATGAGATAAAGGAAATCTCTTGTGAAATGGCCTTTCCTATCTGATGCTGCAACATTAGCTTTCCCTTTACGTCTAGAGTGATGTTCATTCATGCTCAGTCCATTTAATAAGTAAAGTAGCAAATCTGTCAAAAAATGCAATGAAATATAGTGGTGAATTCTTTATTTTTAACTCATTGCAGGATGGGACTGGATTAGAAGTCGTTCTGTGTGGGTCGTGACAGTTGTTAATGATAATAGTTAATGAGAAGGAAATATTCATGAACTAGATTTGTGAACTCCAGGTTTGGCATGCAAGAATGGGACTCTACTGCGGAGAAATGCTGCTCTTTGAGCATTTACTACTGCCTCTTAACTGTGTACTGCTGTGTGTTGTTTTCACCAGTTGTTTTGTTTGGAATCTCTGATGGGTTTGGAGACAGAGTGAGAAGCGGTGCAGGTGTGCCCAAGATTTTGAGGAATGGAAAGGGAGTGTAGAATCAGGATTGATAACCCTAAGTGTTTTAAATGTTTATGGACTTTCCTTGTTAAGTCCACTTGACTCTTTATGGTGCTGTGAACATGAGAACATGGAGTTGTATAACTTCAGATGGCAATTTTGTGTTTTATATTTTACTTGTTTTACTTTATTATTATATACATTATATATTGTGTGTAATATATTTATTTTATTATTCTATTTATTACATTATTATATATTTATACAATTATTTTTCAATATTTTAAAATTATCAGTGGGAGTTATCTCTAGACTTAGGTGTTTTTTAATATGATCGTATACAGGAAAGAAAAACATTTTTCCTATTTGCTTATAATTGTGTATTTGCCACCACTACACTAGTGGGGAAATAACTGGTACACTTCCATGGTGTTACATAGCTATGCTGTTGAAAGGAATAACTGAATAAAATGAGCTTCATTATTGCAAAATTTTCACTTTATCTTTGGAGTTGACTGGGAATTTGTTTTGAAGAATGACACATACATCATTTTCATTCTGTGTGAAAATTGAATAATAAATTACTATTTGTTTATGTTCTTTCTATGAAAAGGTAATTTTTTTTAGGACTAAAATGTGCTTCAGTTACTTACAATCTTAGTTTAGTTTTGCTGTTCTAATTTTTCCTGTCCCCATGCCTACAGAAAATTTAACTGACTTAATTGTATTAGGCAAATGATAATTGTAAAAAGTAGTGATGAACTTCTAATGAGATTGTTGGCTAGTTTTCATGGAATTAACAGAGCTTGTATTGGAGACTGCCACATGCAGTATTGCCTTCTAGAAGGGGGCAGTAATTAAATGCAAGTCATGAAGCTACTGATGCCTTTCATTGATTTTGCCTGACACTACTTTCTGTTCTTTTCTAGGTGAAATGGTTCTAACAAAATTACCTCCTAAGGTGGAGATAAGTCATAAATATTCTTTAATTGTATTGCCCTCTCTTGGTCTCAGGTTTTAAGTACTTTTTCTAACCTCTGTCTTCATTAATGGGGATAAAGAAATGAGTCAATGGGAGGGAGAAACCAGAAGAGACTGTTCTGAGTTCCCAAGAAGAGAGATATTTGCATGAAATAAATCAAATTTAAAAATAAAGCAAAAAGAGAGAACTCTTAAAACACAACCTTAACTCACTGGAAGGCTTGTGTCCCATGTGGTGAGTACTTTCCTTTCTCACATTTTAATTAGTAATAAACATACAAAATTGCATTTAGGTTTCTTAATTTTAGTGAGGTGCTGTATAAAAATAAACTGTTCAAGTAACAGAGACATGTTTTAAACCTTTTTTTGTCTGCTGTGGGGATTCTGAAAATCTCATCTAAATTCACAGCAAATGTCAAAATATTGTGATGACGTTTTTTGAGGCTCTGCATTGCCTCTTAAGGCAAATTGGAAGTAACCACAAAGTTCTGCTGTGCAAAATTATTGTCATGTAGAAAGAGTAGAGTTCTGGATGCAATTTTTTAAATCAAAAGAATGAAAAATTCTTTGATAGCTGAACTAGTGTACGTAAGTATATAATTCAGAATCAGCAAAATGGTATTGTCTTTAGTGCTATTCACCTTGCATCTAAAAAAACTCCTGTTGCTTTCTCAGTAAAGCTGACTGTAAGGGTGATATTCAGGTTTGAGCATTCAATTAGAGTAAAGAAATGCAATGAAATTGTAATTAGAATGTTAATCAAATTCCACATGAGGAGTGGCAGAATTTAAAGAAAAGAAGGCTACAACAAGTGAATTGGAAGAGATATTTCTGTCCTCCTTATCCATTTTGTGCACATATACATTTTATTCATTATTTTCCTTATGTGAGAAGACATGTCTGTCTCTAGCAGTGGAAAAAACATTTATTCAGATTAGTAATATTACTGAACACATTTACACAGTGAATGCTTGCCTGCTTCTTGTACACATGAAGGTGAACAAACAAATCTAAGAATTAATTCCATTCTGAGAGAGAATTGATACATGTCCAATCTATCATCACATTTTTGTTCAAATGCATTTATTTGCTGATATTCGTGAACAGCAGACATTTCTTGATAAGGTAGAACCTTTGTAAGATTGAAAATCAGCAATTCCTTGAAGAACTAAAATGTTTTTTGGTTTATGTCAGTCTGTATGAGTCTAATTTTCTTCCCTGGCATTGAGTAGCGTAGAAATGGGTTTACTTCTGTGGTGAAGTACTACTCAACATGAAAAAAAAGATGAAAGAAATGGATCCTAAATTAGTGCAAAGTGATGAAAATTCAAAAGGAAAGGATACTAATAACATAGTAAAAACTCAGTTTTCTCAAGCATCAGTCAGGTATATGTGTATGATATGTTTATAGTTTTGCCGTAAGATACATAATGAAAATATAAAATTTTGATTGAGCAGCAGCCTAAGACAAACAGGGATATAGGACTCTATTCTGTGAGAAATCATGCAATTGCTTCTGTGGATCCAACACCATTCTTAGACTGCACAACCTTTATGTACATGCTGTAATGTACTGAAGATACACGGCTTCAGATGTGCAAACCACCTTTGGGCTGCATGGACTAGTAATTATTCTGAGACAGACGAAGATTAGGACAGAGTGCTTTTCATTTTAGTCTGCTCATGTTCTTCTATAACAATGTTCACTGTGAGTATTTTCCAGTGAAATAGCAGTGCATGCTATTTTCAGAATGGACATAAAGAGTGGGAAATAGTGAAGGGTCTCCTACGTTATACATTGAGAGATTTGCCTGAGCACTGATTTCAGATGGAAATCAGGGGTTTTAGAGGTGTCTAGAGGAAGGAAAAAAAAAAAAAGAACAAAACCAACCAACAAAAACAGAAGAAAGAAGCTGAAATAATGAGAATTTAATCTACTCGATAGGAATTTGGTTCAGTTTGACTTTCTTTAGGAATTAGAAAGCTTGATTTGATAATGTGGAATTTAAGCTAAAAAAAGGAAAGGGGAAAAGCCATTCATCCTACAATATGTTAAGAGCAAACTTGTGTCAGAATATGAAGGAAGTCAATAGGGCAATGCAGTTAGGTTTTTGGTGGAATGGCACTGGCATCAGAAAGATCCAAAAGGATCCAGTGGATGGCAGAAGTGAGAAAATAAACAAAACCTCCAAACAAAGCGACTAGGCATTGCAATGCTGGGAAGAAATTCCAGTGGAAAGAGATGTCTTAAGAGAAACTCAGATTTTAAAGGCCCTGAGAGGGAAACTGCAGAAGTTTGACATACTCAGCTGTCTTATTTTTCTCTAAAGATCACAAAGCATAGATGACAGAAGTGGAACATGTTTTGGTGTCACCTTCAACCAGCTTTTCTGTAGTGTAGAAGGAGACGATGGTGACTACTGAAGTTCACACCATTTTATTTCATCCTTACACAGGTAGCAGGACATTTTAGAACTGGTAAAATCTTAAGCTTGCCCAGCTAAACCTACTGCAATATATTTGTCAGATCCTTGTAAAAGTGGATGATAAAGATTCATGAGAAAATAACCCTAATTCAGCAATAAATCATTAGGTGTGTATATATAACAAAGGCCTGCCAGGTTGTGTAAACAGATCTGTAACTCAGAAAAAAGGAGAAAAACAAGGATGCCAAAAATCAGTATTTTGTACCAGGAAAGAATACAAAAGAATAGATCAAGCACGGGCAAAGAGAATCAGAAAAATGAAATATGTAACCAGCAAAGGTTACATAGTAAAACCAAAATCTTTTATTTATACTAGAAGGAAATATACAAAAGAAAGAATGGATTAAGATCTAAAAAAGCTTGTAAGTAAATGCCAAATGATAAAATAAGAAGATTTTTTGAGATGAAGTTAGAAAAGTGAAGTTTCATGTTGCCCGGACTCTTAACACAGTTAATTTAAATCACAAAGGAATTGATGATGATGCCCAGAGTAGATCAGCAAATTAAACAAACTTTAAGTTAGCTAAACATGTTAACTTTAGTAGGATGGATGTAGGATGGATGGGAATTTTCTGGACCCATGAGTTTCTAAGAATTCATGGAGGGTGAATGATGAGCAGAAATCAGAGAAGAGAAAGCACAGAATATAGCTTTAAAACGGGGAATGAAGATGTGTGTAATAATAGTAAAGCGAACCTAAAGTTACTTGCAGAAAAATACAAGCTATTAAACTGCATATATGTAAATGAGAAGATGAGAATTATCTGTTATTTCTTTTAATAAATAAGTGGAATTCAACTTTTTCTTTGATGGTATATGGGAACTCATGAGTAATGGAGAAGTAATCATAAGCTTCAGTAAGCTTTATCTACTCTTCACATTCTTCTATGCAAGTTAAAAAACAAGTATAGAGCTGAAATTACTGTTGTGTGAGTGCACAGCTAGTTCAAAAAATACACTCATTTTGTTGCCACCGGGGGCTTTCTGCCTTGCTGGGTACCTATTTGGAATGACATGTCAAAAGAGGTTTCAGGGTGCTGTTTCATACTAAGATATTCAATAATGATTTTTAAAAATGGACAGGGAATAGACTTGTAAATTCTTGCTGGATAGCAGGCAGATAACAAGGTTTGCAAGTGGTTTGAAAAAAAAAATTAGAATTCAAAATTATTTTGATGCAATGGAGAACTTTTCTAAAATCTGTGAAAAGAATTTAAATAATGATAAATCTAAATATTTGGCCTTACAGGGAAAAAAACCCACTTAAAATTTAATGAAATAAGAGATAGGTTTATATTGTTTAAATCAAAATAAGATTATGGGGAGATTCCACTGTAATAAATTTTTGTCTGCTCTACGATAAACATAGTAGTCAAGGTGGAAATTTGAATATAACTTTTAGACTACTGACTTATTTGAGCTCTTTGTTACCTAGGCTGATACATTAGCCATCAAATAATTCAATATTATTAAACCCTATGTATTTAGCTGAAAAAGCTCTCCATTTCTTCCTTCTATTTTGGATTAGCAACCAGTGAAGAGACAGAAAAAGAGGAAACAGAGTTGGAGTTGGGGAATTTCAGTAAAGAATACAGTAATTTATTCTACTTCAAACCAGATATAGCTGTATCTGAAACAGCTCAAGATCATCACTTTGGTAGAAATACTTGGCATTTGATGTTGCTAACAAAAGCATGTTGAACATTTAATGTGTCACACTTGTGACTTATGTGTAAAACATAAATATTCTTTCTATCATTTGGTTCTGAGTGGTGACTTGCTAGTGAACTGAATGTGGAAATCTGAAAGCATGCACTTTGCATTATGCATGGCAGCACAGAATTATTTTAGGAAGTGACTGCCATAACATCACAAGTAAATAGCAATTTAGGGAACAACAGCTTCACAGCAAAAATCACTGCACCAAGGATCTATGCGTTTTCTTGTTTCCTTTTGCAACTGAAAATGCCTTAATAATTTAATTTCAGAGTTAAAGATAACAAGGTAAGAACTGGTCCAAGATAAACACAGATCACACTATATCAGCTGGATAGAAACACAAACCCTTCTAGGTGCTGAATATAACACTCGTGCTTCTGTGGTGTTGATTGCTATTTGTTTCTTCTAATAGGTTTTCAATAGTTAATTTTGTTTAGGCTTTGTACCACTTGGTGAATTAGAAAAAGTAGGCTAAATCTGCAGAACTTGTGCAAAGACACTTGAAGTTGCCCTCTGAGAATCCCTCTTGGAAAAACAAGTATTGAGTGCAGTGTGGTAACATTATATTTTTTTTAATAGTATAGATAGTATTGGTCTGGACCCATTACATATCATCTAACAAGTTACATCTCAGGGAAAGTCATCCAGCTTTTAGGTTCAAGCTGGGGGGCCTGAACCCCATTCATAATGAATTGGGCTAGAATTATGGATCTCAGTGCCATACTTCTGTAATGCACTGTGGCATTTGTTATTATTATAGTAAGAAATGTACTCTGCCCCATAATGAATTGTTTTAAAATACCAGGTAATTAAGTTAACACTTAGAAGGAAAAATAGAATAATCTTACTTTCCTTCAAATGCTGGAAACTGAGTTTTGCAGCACCACACAGACTTCCTTTCAGGGAATGACACTGTGTATAGATTCTTTCCATTAAGGCATTCTTTAGCATTATGGTCTTTAGAGCTCTTGCAGGATATTATTAGAAGAGAACAATCCAATACCTCGTTTCTACTGTTAGGAAAAAGGATGTTTTCATGAGATCATTACAAAGTCAAGGAGGTGCAGGTGGTGCCAAGTGGAAACTGTCTACAGTCTCCTCCAATATGACTAGCTAATTTCATCCTATGGCCCAAGGGATCTCCACAGCAGAATCCAGGCATGACCGAGAAGCTGCACATGCAGCACAGGCACAGGGCAGCACCCGCCTGCGCCCGCTCAGGTTAACTGCTCCGTGCTCAGAAGCTTCCCTGTTCAACTTCCAGGCACGATCAATACAGCTCATTACTCTATTCAGACAGGCTCTTCAAAACCTTTGTGATCTCAGTCTGATTCCCCAGATTTCAGTCTTGCATTACTAGGAAAGGATCAGCTGTTCTTTCAGAACCATAATGAGAGATGAATATAAACCTTAAGACACGTTTGTGCTTAACTACCTGTACCATACTCCAAAGCAGTTGGAAATAGTGGCATTTGCCACTCTTTCTGTTACTCTGAACATCTGACTTTAACTTAAACCCGAAAATTCACGTTTCAGTGCATCAGTTACTTTTCATTTAGACTTCCAACCTTCATTCATCAGCTGTTTTGTTTGAATTTGAACAAATAAACATTTCAGTCCATTAGGAGAAAAAGAAGACAAAATTTATGAGACAACCCACCACTACAGAAGCAAATGTACAACTGCTTCTTAAGGTTCCAGGATTGCAAAGACAATTAAAAGATAAAAATGACATACATTCTGCACATGCTTGCACATTTTAACCACCCAGGATACCTACTGTGTAACAACAAGGAGTGAATCAAGCTGTGCTACTATTTATAAGGATTGGAACTATGGAAAAAGGAAAGAAATTGCTAGGTAAAATGTGAACTTAACAATATTTAAAACTTGTCTTCTGTATACGTGTTTTGCATGTAAATCGTACACGTTGAACAAATATTTCTCTGAACAACCTTACTGTATCATCATAGAGGATGATGACATCTGGAAATGAATAGGTGGAAATTTATATTCAAAAACTCAAGTATTATTTACTGTCCCAGGTGAGAGTCATGTTTTGAATGATTCAGAGTAGCCCAGACAAGATTTTCCATTCAGTTCATGCAGAATGAAGTCTGAACAGTTCTTCTGTACTTGCATGAATAAGATTTTCAAGATTTCTGAAGATTTTTTTTTGTCTTTTTCTAAAAGTATATTACAGGTGAGTATCCACCAACTCATCTGTAGGAGTCAGAAGGTAGCTCTGTGCTCATTAATAAAAAAGGATCAGATGATAATTATGATACATAGAAATGAACTCTGAGCCTGCAGCACTTTTGACCCCTTCTTTATTCTTGGTACCCTGTTCATGCAGCTGACATCAGACTGGTTGAAGCTGTTGTACTGTGAGTTTCACAGAAATTGTCGTGGCTCTGAGTGCATGCCCCTCTCCTGGAGGTTTAACTGCTGGGGCTGGGGGTCATATGGCAGCTACTGACAGCTCAGCTGAAGGATGCTCCCTCCCACAAGTGATCTTGGAGAGAGATTCCCACGTGGGAGTAACTCTGGGGTAGCTGCAGACAGGGCCAAGCCACTGCTCATATTGCCATGACTGGCTCCTGGCTCTTCACCCCTTGCAGGACAGCTGGCCCACATTGTTCCATGACACTGGGGTGAAACATGTTGTAACTTAACATTAAATTTCCTTAAAAATGCGGGAGTAATTTCATTTTCCTAATGGCTAGTCATGACTGGTTTGCTAACTTCTGTCCTGCCGTTGCTCTTGTAAGAGTGCTGCTTTCTGCTCCCACAAGGAAGCAGCTGTTTCCCTCATTGCTGCTGCTTGACTTGATACATTTAGCAACTGCAATACCCCTCTGCAATACTCCTAGGTCACCTTATTTTTCTACTTCAACCTGTTTGCAGCTTGATTCTGTACATGTAGTTCTTGGCAGAGAATTCTGTTCTCCAAGTGTATCTGGAACGAAGATTGGATATCTGTGTAATGGGGTAGACTGAGTAAATTTAATCAGGTGTAGAGTCATAGAGTGGTTTGGTTTGAAAGGGATCTTAAAGATCACCTCATTCGAGCCCTCTGCCATAGGCAGGGCAACCTTCCCATAGACCAGATTGCTCAAAGACACATCCAGCTTGGTCTTGAACACTTCCAGGGATGGGGCATCCACCGCTTTGGGCAGCCTCTGCCAGGGCCTCACCAGACTCAAAGCAAAGAATGTCTTCCTAATCTCAGCTTTCCTTCTTTCAGTTTAAAGTCATTACTCCTTCCTTGCTTTATGACTACAGGTCCTGGCTTGGTGAAAACCAGTTTAGTTCAATGGGCTTTGCTAAAAACTGGTGTTCAATCCTTGGTTAGTTACAAGTAGGGAGTAGGTGGATATTTCTAGGGGTAAGTGGTAAGGTGATGGGAACTATAACTTAGATGTCCCTCAGAAAGGATTTCTGTGGTTTTCTTCTAGCTGGGAGAGGTCTGCCTTCATTAATACAGTAGGTGATCCTAAGTGTGTACTGAGAGCACATGTGTGTTTGGAGAGTCACAGTCTGTTCTTCACCCTGGCATTTATTACCAAAAATATATATTATATATTATATCAACTCCTCTTGGTTAAATGAAATACATATTTATGCTAGTTATAGAAGTAAAGTTTTTACAGAGCTGATCCTGCTCAGCTAGTGATTGAGGAAGTAAGACTGGTATAAAATTATGGAAAATATGGCAGCTCTTTACACTACAAGGTAAGAAAATGACCTAATGTCTACATTAGCACTGCCTCAACATCTCAGCATAACTCCTTCTAAAGCAGGAATCCTCTGCTAGCAAAGTTTAATTAGGGAGTGCTTGCTGACAACATTAATTCAAAATGTATGTATGTATTAACATTTTATCACCATTGTACAGAGCAGGCAACTGTTACCCCATTAGCCCTATAGTAATGATGAGGTTAATATGCTAGTTCTTTTCCCTGAGAAATGTTTAACAAGCTTCTTAGCTATAGCAACGAAAAATAAGATTCATTAAATGTTACAAAGTGAGTTTGTTTCAATGTGATATTAGATCTCAGATCACCGAGATAAATTTAAAAAATTTGAGCTAGGCTACTAATATCATGTTGTTCTTAGATAATAAGTGTTAATTTTGCCTCAATTTTTTTTTCTTTTTGTAATAGCATGAATTATTATTATTGTATGAGATCTGAAAGCAGCAACTGTGATAAGTATCTGACCTATTTTTAAGCTTTTTTTCTTCTTACTGGCACTACATTGAAAGAGCTTTTCAGCCAGCCAAGCAGATTTTTGCAAGCTATGTTTTTTCTCTTTCTCTGAGCAGGAATCCATATGGTTTCCATGAACTCTAAGAAAAGTCATCACTCGAAGTGAGTGCCGAGTTATTGTGTCTCTTTTGTAAAAGATAATGTGCAAATGGCTGTGCTACACAGCATCAGCAGAGCAATTAACAACCCAGCTTAATGAACTGTCCAGGTGTAGTGAAATGAAATAGGCAGTAATGATTATATGCAATTACAGACCAGAAGTGCTGTGGCAAACCATGACCATAAATGAAGAGAAACACTACATTTAAGTGTATTCAACGCTAAAAATATAGCTAGTCTCAAAAGGTCATCAATTCAGTAAGTTTCCTAAAGAGTGATTAAAAGTTTAAGAAAAAATATGATCTAAAACTTGTTTTTGCATTACAGGAATAAATGTGGTGCAACTCTGCAATTCAGTTCACCAAACTGTGACAGGAAACATAGTCTGCCATACTGAATATAGTGAACTATTTTCTGTTGACAATAGCAATCATTTATTCTATTGAAATTCAGAAGAGTTTGCAGTCATCAAAAGAATCTGCACTTGGTGATTAGAATAACTCAATGTCAGGAATAAAAAGGAGAATGGAAACAAAATCTTAATAATTCTGTAGAATAGAACATATGTCCAATTTTTAATTAGTTTTAACTAGCTCAGGGGTGGGATTAAAGGTTTTAAGTAAATGTGTTTACTTTATCCCATTAAAGAATGAATGAAACAGCTTAACTATAGAAAACTTGAGTGACCAAACCTAATTGTTTAGTTTAATGCCACATAAAATGCATATGGTGCTTAGCAGATAACATTCTCTTTATAGACCACAGCACTTTGAATAAGTGTACTGAAATTCTAGGGACAGTTGCAATGTTTTTATTTTTTGGTCTGTTTGAACAAATATATAAGTAAAATGTACTTAGTTTGTTAAGCAACTGTTGCTGTGGTTGCATGCATGTATCAATGCATTATGAGTTTGGAAGCAGCTGTATAAAAATGCAAACCTTAATTTTTTTTTTTGTTTTTAATATTGGTCAGAACCCACAATTCTGTATTCTGTAGAGTCTGATGGATCATAAAATAGGTGCTGCAGGAGGTCATATCTGGGATTTAAGTAGTAAAAATGACAGCACTTTTAATGTATTTTTATTCACTTACTGCTCTATTATCTACTCGTGAAATTCATAAGAGTGTTTAGATCTGGCAAGGTTTTCCTGACAGTGCTTTAGTTACTTAACTATCCACTCAGCTGCTATCATTCTCATCATTTCCTGAAAGGAAAGAAGGAAGAGCTTGTTCCTTATGTCAGTACTACTTTTTTCCTAAAAACATATTTTCATTCTAAGTGCTCCTTCTTCTTAAGCAGCACTGCCTTCACAGCAGTTCAAAAAGAAGGAAGTCTGACAGAGCCCTGAAAGGAAAAGAACTTGGGGTTCAGTCTGTGACCACTCAGGTGCCCAAATTCTGAAATCTGGTGCCTTGCGCAAATGGCTCACCAAGCTCCCTGTGGCAATACTTCTCAAAGACGTGGACAGACTTTACTTATTGCAGTCCAGTCTTGAATACCTAATTTGTTCTCAAAGAGCCCTGGGAGTTGTTTCAGTGCTGTGGTGCAGTAGTGCAGTACTGCAGAAGAGCATGTGCTCTTGTTTCTGAAGATCAGTTTCTCTGCTGGGACTGGGACTGCCACTTTAATGTTCCACCGTCGAAGCATTCTAGCATGGGAAAAAGTAGTTCTCTTTATTTGTGTGCTGAAGTATTGCTGTGCTCCAGTGACTATCAAAGCCCCCTTCATGAGTGCTGACTTGGCATCATACCATCATTCTTTTCCACGGCCAAGGCCATCTGTTTCTTCTGTTGATAAATCTGCTGGAAATATTTTGGCTTTCCGTGGTAAAATAAAGTTTGATGAGACAACTTAGTTGTTCCTGGGAATACTGTGAGTAAAAGCCTCAACTTCTTGGAACTTTTATTAAGGATTTCAGAGGAGTAAGGACACTATGTTCCAAGAAATTCCAGGAAGTGTGTTTTCAGACAGATTTAGAGAACAATCAAACACAAAATGCTCATAGTTTGATATTGAAATGCATTTCCCAGTTGATGGTCCTTGTCAAAGCCTTTTGGTGTGAGCACAACTAATACCCATGATACTTCTATAATATAATTGGATGCTCTAAGGCTGAAGAGCATATATAAAGAGATTGAAATGTAAAAGGTATTTAAAATTGTTCTATCTTTTTACCTTGTGTATGTGTAGGTAGGTGTTCGACCACTGTTGGTGTAAACAGACTGAGACAGGTGATGGGATGGAACAAATTTATAAAAACCTGTCTCAGATATTTTACTCAGCTGCCTCCTTTTTTTTCTTCCCTGACTTCCTCTCCATTTATATAATGGAATATTTTAAGTAACTTATATGTGAAATTAAGAAGGATCAGTGTTTCCTCTCACCAGCTGTTTGTGTGTTGTTGTACTTGCATTTTACCTTTTGCAGGTCACATCCTGCTTTCTTGTACAGGCTCCAGGATGGAAGTTAGTGCAGGTGCTGATGCTGCCACACTGGCTCTTTGTTAGGCGTTTACCCTGAGTTTCATATTCGCCTTCTATTGCCTTCACTTGCATTTTTCAAGTGAGTAAAATTTTTCAGTGTGTGGCTTTGGCTTAATGAGTAAATTAAATACTTCATTTAATAATGTGAAAATATTTGATCTGGGAATAACAAAGAAAAAATAATTTCAATGGAATAAAAGCATTTCTTAAAACCTTGGGAATGCAAACTCACCCATATTATAGATGTAACCCCAGAAACCAGGCTGATGGTTTGGCATAGTGACATTGTCAGTAGTAAGTGTTTGTGGAAGCGGAGGAAGCAGCGTTAAATAAGATATTCTCATAATGGAGATTAGAAGTGATAGGTCAACTTTCTTAGCTCCACAAGAATGCACTAAAATTGAATCAAATGAACCATTTCAAATTATTCAGAGCTATGCTCAGAGATAGGCTGTTCTGTTTGTTTTATTTACTTTTCTTTACTGCTGAAGGTGTGTAATATATGCACTTGTGCTTCTCTGGGTTGTAAAGGCAAATCGTATTTTATGTCTGAGAGATTATTGGTTCTAACTGAGTGAATATTCAAGCACTACTTCTTGAGCAGTGCTTTCCTTCTCAGAGAAGGAAAGGGAGATCTCAGTCTGGTTCTTAGCAGACAGATATCCTCATTGCAAGGTCCTGTTGACAACTTTATTAACTGTCACTACCAAGAGCAATATGAACATGAAAAGAATCAAGCTTCACCACTTGAGATGGATTATTTAGGTCATATTCGAGCTTTATGAGGGGTTTTTTTCCCCTTCCCTTTTTGTAACAGTTCTACAGGTAAACCAGTACACTTCAAAATTTCCATTATCTCTTGAAGTTTAAGTGGCCATGAGAATAGTAAACAAATCTACTTCTCAGTATTTCCAAGAAATATAATTCCATTCTTCTTTGGTATAGATAAATATTTCAATTACTTTATTACAAAAATATTGAATATTACAGAATACATACATACAGTATGGTACTATTTTTTATTTCACTAGTCTATCCATGTCAATATCTGTAAAATATTTGATAATCTACAGACTTCTTCTCATGTGACAAAACTCTCTATTGAAATGGTTATTTCACCTAGTGAGATGAAATATAGATGAAGGACGATGAAGGCTCTCACTTTTAGGACGAGGACTTGTCAAATAGATCTCCTGACCAGCCAACGTGGCAGGTCATGGTGGATATCCATCTGTGGAGATATCCCAAACACAACAGTGCAGAATCCTGGGCAACCTGCTTTAGCTGACCCATCTTTAGCAGAGGCATTGGGCTAAATTTCGACAAGTCCCTTCTCCCCTGTATGATTCTGTATTCTGTAATCAGTACTAATAGATGTTAAATAGGAGGAAAACCATTTGGAATAACTTGCAGTCTTTCAATTTGCATGTGATAGATCTCTTTATTTTCCAAGTCAAATAGTAGATTTGTTACTATTTCAATTTCTGAGCTAAAAATATTTGATTTGTTTTACTTAGTAGAATAATCTGAGGTGTGGCTTTTGTTCATTTTCATTATGGTAAACTTGTAGCTCAAGTTAGAAGTCAGAGTGGTTGAGTGTCAATACATGGTTTAAATGAGTCACTTCCCTGACAAAATTTACATTGCAAGAAAATATCGCCTATTTTTAAAATTAGAAGAGATGTTGGCATTTACCTATTTGCTATGGAAACATTAATATGGAGAAAGGAAATATTTTGTGTGAAAATATCTCTAGAGAAATGGGAAAACAAAAGACTATTTAGTCTTAACCAATGTGTGCAAGGTGTGGGAAGAGGAAAATATTTACAATCTTGTAAAAATTGGAGTTCTGTGTTACCTTCTATTTGATAACACAGCTGCAGGATTTTCTTGTCTCTGCCAAAACCTCCAGCTGTTCTTTATTACTCCCTAAGCTGTCCTGATGCATGTTTGCAAATTATTGCCAGTTTGATTATTGCAATGACAGTGGTTTAGTGAATAAAGGAAGTCCTTTCTTTCCTTCCCTTCCCTATTCACTTTGATTTTGTCACTGGATTTTTTCATGCTTTTAGAGATTTTAACAGTGTCCTTTGTCTGTGTTCTTACAATTGTTATCAAATAACATTTTATCAAATAAAACCCTAAACCAAACCCTAAACATTCTGTTTTGGTTATCAAAGAGCAAAAATGGAATCCCTATGTGTTTGTTTGTTGGACATAACATTAGACTATATCAAAATGAATTGTTAGAAAAAAATTCTATTCCAGGCAGGTGCAGTAAAGAAAGTACTCTGAAAGTACTGTAGTTAACCTGTGCTATTGAGAAGATTCTGCCTCGTAATACCCAGCTTTGATTGGAATCATCAGTGCCGAAAAAGGCACAGCCTTAACTAATGTGGTAATTTACATATCAGTGTGAAAGCTGAACTAAATTTTGAGCAGTGAATAAGGGACTCTGGAGTGTACAAGTGAAGCTCGAAAGGATGCTGCAGTACTGTACTTCAAACAAGAGGCATTTTTGTAAGGTTTGTTTCAAAGCAGGCCATGTCTTGTAATTGCATTAAATGTAATTAATTAATGTAATTGCATTAAATAACTGCTATCAACCCACACCACTAACACCTACATCAATGCAGAGTGCCTCACAGACCTTTTCCTTAAATATCATCCCTCTCTTGGAGCTTTTTTTTTGGCAACAGGTGTTCATACATTGTTATAATATCTAAAATATTTTAAAATAAAAATTTTAGTTAAAGGTTTATAATCGTATTTTCATACATTTATGAAAGTGAGTACTCTTTCTTCTGAAGTGAAAAAAAAAAGTGAACTGAAAATTATGTCACTGAGTGACTTCAAAAAACCTTGTGTTCTTATGTTTTCCCAAAGTTAATAAAAGGCCTTTTTATGTTATCAGAAACAATGGTTTCTAATTAGTATCTATGGTTGTCCAGTAATTCTTTTTATAAACTGCTAGCTGTATGCTAATGCAGTTAAATAAAGGGCAGCTGTGGACTGACAGATGATTGCCTTTTTGGCAACATAATGAGCCTCATATTGATGACCTAAGTAAAAATCAAGCAAAACTTTTAAGCATTGTTAAGCAGGATCTGGAATAATATATGTTGATAAGCTAAAGCAAATTACTATGTCAAAAAAACCCCAATCAATCTCTGTAGGATTTTCTTTTTTTGAACTGTTGGTCTCCATGCTCTTACAACCACATGCTACTCACATTTAATATTTAAAATCAGTTGTCAACATCATTATGTAGTTCAGTGTCTGCTTATCAATTCTGTATATCAATGTCACGGATTGACAACATATCTGCAACCCAAGGTGTGTTTGGATGCTTAGCTGGAAAACCAGAAGCTCTGGAGAAACATATAAATAGCCAAGTGAAGTAAAGGAGATCTCTTGTTTAAATTTGAATTTCTTTGTTGACACAGTAATTGCTGCTATAAGCCACAATTGCCAAGTTAGAATATCAGATGATTTAACAGAATCCCTAGAAATGGGCCTATTTAAATACTTATGGACTGCTGAGCCAGTGTGGCAATCTGCTACTGTCACAAAACTGACTAAAACATTATGAATAATTTGTGCATTTAAAAAAGAAATTTCCAGGTTCTAGCAGTACTCATCAAAAGGCCGAAACTCATCAAATGTATAAATAAAGAATCACAAGCAGAGGCACTGTGTTCAAAGTCACAAGTGTCTGTTTTAAATGATCTCATGTGAGGGCACTGAGACAGATCACAGATGCACCAATAACCATTTGGTGTTTGGAAAAATTGAATGGTGGTTGCAGAAAAGACTGATACATAACCAGTTACATAACACCCCAAATACAGTGTCAGTGCTGCCTCTGATAAGGTAAATTAAATAGTTTCAGTCACAAAGGTTTTCTGTGCTTAGTTCTCATCTGTCACTGTTGAACACACCACGCTGCAGGAACACAGGTTGTCCGTTCTGCCAAGTGCATCTGCAAGTCTTGTGAATACCCAAAGTTCAAACTGTCTGCTTTTGCTCATTGAATTACAGAGATTTCTGGGAATTTATCCCTTTATACTCACAGTAGTACATCAGAAAAAAAAATAGAATTGAAAAGCTATGACCTCTTGGCTAAAAATCAACTCTTATAGTCAACTAAAAAAAAACCCAATGCTTTCATTTGAAGAAACAATTTCTATAAAGAAAACTTAATCAATATTTAGTATCTGGGACACACTCCAGAAATGAAGCATCATTTGAATTTATTCTTGTACTTTCTGTATTGTATCAAAATTATTATTGTTGAATATCTGTGTGCAGTGTCCCTGAGGGGGCAGGATCATGTGCAAGTTACTCAGCAACCCCAGAGTAAAGCAGAAAGACTTGTTCTAAACTGAAAGAGGTAACAAGAAGTATGCATCTAAATAAAGCAATGGTAGCTTAGTGCAGCTCATTGAGATGGATTTTGATTTTAGCTTATCAGTAGCCTAAGCAGGGTTTAAAAGAGGACATGCAATTAATATGCAGATGTCCAAAATCGCTGCAGCAGAATTTGCATGTCCATTTCACAGGGGGAATCAAGACAGGTAGCTGCCTGCAGTAAAATGTGGATATTAGCAGCTGGTAGTGTGAAGAAGGAGAAAAGTTTGTTGCAAACTTAGAGTTAAATCTGCTTCCACCATCACCTCTGACTGTTGATGATCCCATAAGAACAGAATTTTATATTCTCCTCACACTTCTGTTTGCTATACAATGCTGTTTCCATCGGGACAGCAAATCCATTGCAATACAAATTTTAAAAGCAAGAAAGAAAGTTAGTAAGGCAGTCTTTTCCATAATAGTGTAGTTCCAGAAACTTGTTTTGAACTTATTTTGAATGTAGAAAACCATCAATAATTGCTGTTATGGTTATAGAAATAATTTTGTAGGATAATCCTGACTTTTGGCAAAGTCTAGTTGTTATCTCAATTTGAAGGCTCATGTCTTCCTTGTCAGAGGTTTATTCTGATCTCACGATGCAACTGATATTGGTTTGGCTGCTTGATTTCTGATTTGTCTGATCCTAAAAAACTAACAGTACAGTGAATACCAGTTAATAATTGACAAAATCCTGCAATACCCAAAGGTAGTTAACAACCCTTGGTGAAAATAAAACCAAAGACTTTTACTAAGTACTCAATTGATTAATGGTGTTTCTAGAATGGCACAACTCAGATATAATTACTTAGTGAAAGTGGGAGAAACTGGTACACAAGACCATTCACAGATGTCTAAAGAGGAAAACTGTAATATCCTTCCATTTTAAAAATGTAAGAAGAAAATGCCCTACATAGCAAAACAGAAGAAAAACTTGGCTGTTCTCAGCAAAATACTCTCACAGCCACAGAAGGAAGATTTAAAATAACTCATTGATAGGCTGAGCTGCCTTTTAGTTTGAAAATTTTCATAGTAAGTCTTTGTATTACATTTTAATTTACAGTAAGAAACAAACTTGAAAGTAGAGTTTCAATCTGGGCACTATATCCTTTTGTTAAGGAAAATTTTTAGCAGGGGCACGGTCACATGACACTGAAGTGATGTTGTCCAGTAACAGTGAGATTCAGTGTAGCCACGGCTGTGCCACACTCTTCTCCCACTTCTCCTGGTGTCCTTCCTCCTTTACCCCCTTGTGTTGAGGCAAAGCAGCTCTGTTAGTGAGTAGATATAAACACAGGTTTTCTGTAAAAGTGTCAGGAATTTGGGAGCACATATATGGAACAGGAAGGCACATAAGTCAGTGAAAGCTTTGCATGTACCATCCTAAATTCTCATTGTCCTTTGGAAGGCAGGTCTCACTTTAAAAGTTTGGGGTTATTTTTGAATCATAATTATGCAATGTGGTACAACCATCCTAGTAGACAGGGGTAACTTGGCCAAGAGCATGTCAGAGCATTTGGGAGGCTGCAAAGTTTGTCATATTAGAGACTTTTAGCCCTGCCTGTGCAATATGATCCTTTGTAGATAAGCTGTACACTACAATGGCTGATTACAAGGCAGGTGTTTAAACATGGAGCAGTTAAATGCCTGTAAATACTGTGCAACATTTAACCCCTGCTGGACTCCCCTTTCTGCCAGAAGGGGTTGTGAGACTTCACAACATAACCTAAAATGGAGGCCACACTATGGGAAGCCAAGTTGATCACTGGGAGCATTTCTTACAAGCAGTGTGCCTTGGAATGAATTATGTACTCCTCTCCAGCAATCTGCACTCTTCTTCACTGTTGGCTTTTAAGTTTCATCTGGTTTTGTTGTTTGCCTTATAGTTAGAAGTGACTGGCCAACTTAATCATACTGCTTTGTTTCTTTTTTTAATTAATAAACTGTTTTTGCTGTTTTCTTAAATTTTTTTTTTTGAGCGAGTCTATCTATAATACACCAAATGGTAGGCTGTTAATTCTTGGGAGATTACAGATGTGCTAAGTTTTACCTTATGACTTAAGAGACAATTCAAGTAATCCAAATTTAGACAAAGATTAATGTAACTAGCTCTGTGATAAATTCTACATATTTGTGCAATACATTTGTCTTAAATATCTCTCACAATGTTTCTCAA
Organism: Atrichornis clamosus; assembly: GCA_013400975.1. Taxonomy (NCBI): domain Eukaryota; kingdom Metazoa; phylum Chordata; class Aves; order Passeriformes; family Menuridae; genus Atrichornis; species Atrichornis clamosus. The sequence goes on from WBMZ01007386.1 coordinate 87,125, forward strand.
ATCAGGTGGGGTGGGTTTAGTTGTATTCAACTCATTGCTAAGTTAATTAAAAATACGTTAAAAGAATAAAGACTCTGGATATATTTAACTTGTGTAGGAGGCCAAGAGGTGAAACAATCACTTGGTGTGTTGTCCTCACTTCTGTAAGGTAGGGGGAAAAAAAATAAAAGGA
>WBMZ01007387.1:0-129289 GCA_013400975.1 Atrichornis clamosus
AAAAAAAAAATAAACAAAACCAACAACTAAATTTCTTTTAATACCAGTCCGGCTTCTTCAAATAAGTTCAACAATGAGGTTATTCTGAAAGCAAATAAACAAAACCCAGGAACCAGCAAATCTCCATTCTTCCAAGGATTGCCTCATCCCTGGAAGTGTCCTAGGCCAGGTTGGACAGGGCTTGGAGAAACCTGTTCCAGTGGGAGGTGTCCCTGTCCATGTCAGGGGGGTGGAATTACCTGATCTTTAAGGCCCCTTCCGACCCAGGCCTTTCTACAATTCAATCATTGCACTGCAGGCAATGTCCAGCTTTTCACTCCTTCAGGTGGTCAGGGACAGGGCAGGACTTCACGTCCCTGCTGACGCTGCCCAAAATTGATCTGGGAGACACCACCTGTTGGTGTTTGCAATTCCTATTGTAATTTCAAGGAAATCATTTACTCCAGCGATCCTGCAATAAAGAGGGATGTGTTGCATCGTGTTTTACTCCATCAGCAGCCCCTTAGTAAAGTCTGTTGGCATATGGGACTTGGAACATTCCTCTGAGATTCCTCTGAAAGCCATTCCAGGTGATCTTTCCGAGCCACAATTAGCGTGAAGGCCTGCACTGCAGCCATTACACCTGCTAAATGCCACTTTCTTGAATTCTTCTAATGACCTTTTTATGTCTTTCTACATTTCTCTCCTTGGCATTTCAACAAGATGCCCAGAGCCTCTTAGGAGAAAAGAGAACTGAGTACTTATTCCGTGGCACTTCAGAGAAGCAGTCTCCAAAACCCCTCACCTCTCCACCTCTGGAGACAGAACTAAATGTCACCAAGGAATTTCTCATCTCTTGAGGCAAATTAAACAGAGGTTGGTCTCAGTAGCATGTTTGATAGCTGCCATTCAAACTTCCAAGGAATTTTTTTTCCCCACCTTCATCTGGCGGGTGAGACTCTGCCGAGTTCCCCGCAGGTCGGTGCCACCTGTGGCACCAACAGGCTTAGACAGGAAAGGTCCCAAATCCTGAAGGAATGTCACAGTCATGCCTGGACCACGCTCTGCATTGGCAGCACTGAAGGAAGGATGCCCTGGACCTGCTGCTGCCCAGTTCATCGGGTCACAGGTGCTGATTCTTGTACAAAGTTCTGTTTCCATTTTCACACATTCAGTTTTGCTTGTCTGTAAATGTTCATTTCCAAACAAATCACTTTCCAGTGCCACTGTTAAGAACCTTTTTAAGTTGCAATTGCTATTTACCATTTCCTAACTTTGCACGTGTTAAGACCGTTGTTTAACTCTTATTGAGCTCTTTTCCCTTCTTCTTTGCATGGAATGACTGCAAGGTGAAACAAGGGATATCCTCTCCCCCCATCGAATGTTACTCTGTACTGTGCCCGTTCTTACCAAAGGAAGTTACTCCACACTTAAAGCCCTTAAAATTCAGGAAGCTCAGCCCCTCACCCTGTGCTGCCCCGAGGGGTGACACGGTGGGCTTTTCCCTGTTTTACTTTTGCACAAGAGAGCACCGAGGACATGCAGCTCCTCCAGCAGCTCCTCCAGCCAACCTAAGGAAGCAGCTTTGTCTCCTGCCCATATTTACTCTGGAACAGAAGCTACACTTAGCACCTGATTGGCACTAATTGATAGGGCCCTGCTCTCCTGCCTACTGTCATTAGGAATTATCCGTGTTCTGAATAAGGTGATTGAATTTGCCATGCTCTGTCCCACTTCTGCGATGTATCTTCATCTTTTTTGCATTCATTTTCAAAAATTAATTTAAAGAAAAATTACCAACACAGCTCATACCACATTCCTCATGTCCTTCCCGTATGTCCTTACAGATCTGTTGAAATAATATTAGCAAAGATTTTTAACCAGCTGGTCGGTGGCACCTCTGAAAAGTTAAAGAGAAGATGTTAAGTGATTTGACTGAGGCTGAAAGCTGCAGGAGCATTTCCTCTGGGTTCTGTGCTTGTCCTTGAAAACAATTTCTGTTAGGGACATTCTGTGCCTCTTAGTACACAAACCAAATTCATATATTTGCAAATGATGCAAAGGTTTCTTCTGGTGATTACTCCATCCTCGGAGCGTCCTTGGCAATCTCCCCTTGCAGAATATATAGCTCAGCCTGCAAGTGCCAGGGTGACAAAGCTGGAGCTCGTACTAATGTGGCAGATCAATCACTTGGCTGAAAGATACACAGACACAGAAAAGGTGGTTTATATCTGTCATATTCAAGGGTAAACTTGCAGCACTTGAGAAGGCTGCTCAGATAACTCTGCACAGCAGACAGTTGTGCTGGCCTCGGTGTCTAATCAAAAGAAAAATATGTTGTCTGTTTAACAATACCAACAATTTTGAGACTCCTCAGAGCAGTTAACCCATGGGCAGCGATCAAAGGCGTCTGAAGTTTGGCTAAGAACTAACCCAGATGATTGAAACCCCACGATGTAAATTTTAGTCATTGAAAAGTCAAGCTGAGCCATCAAACAAAAAATAGTGTCTCTATCCTGACATATCAGGGAATAGACATTGTACTTTCCAGGTGATAAACAACGGGAGAGCAAAAGCTTCCGAGCAGGAGAAACCTTCAGGCTTTATCCTGCAGCCTGCATACATCAGTGGGAAAGTTCAGACAAACTTTCTTTTAGGGTGTTCAGAGTTGAAGGTCATGTTGCACATCACCAGGATGAAAAATTCTCATTTCTCCTGGAAAGTGCCCAAATAACACCTTGTGAGTGATGCTGCAATTGCCTGCCCTGGAATAAAGACACAACACAGGGTGTGAAACAACTGCTGAGAACTTCTGAGCACCCATCTCTGCCAGCAAGGTCTAAGAACCTGTTGAACAGAAACGTATGGAAACGGCTCTCTCAGCATCTTTCTTTCCAACAAAAGATGTTTTTAAAAGTAGCATTTATGCAAAGTCTCTTTGTAGGGGTATTTCTAATTTTTTTTCCAAATTCAGGGCATTTGCAGTGTCAGCAGCAGAGACCTGGGAGTCAGTCGGGCTGGGTGGCTCTGGTACCCTAGGGCACGTCTGGTCCTCTGTGCTATTTTTTTCTGCTGGGGGAACGAGGTAAAACTCTGCTTCATGGGGGTCTGTTTTCATTCCCTCTTCCTGCAGCAACCCCTTCATTCCCTGGCCTGTTTCTGCCACATCTGGCAGAACAGAGATACCAAACTCTGGTTGCAACTGACTCCTGGAGAAGAGACAGGAGAGAGAGAAGAAAGAATGGTGGTACCACAGGGTGAAAGCCTTTAGCTTGTGCTCTAAACTTTCAGCAAACACCAGAGAACCTCCAGGGGCCAAGGAGAGGGTAAGGAGGGACGCAGGATGGAGCAAGGAGGGAAGTGGGACAGGATAAGGAGGAATGTGGCACAGGATAAGGAGGGATGCAGGGCAGGGTAGGGAGGGATGCTCTGAGAGCAGGTTGAAGTCCAAGCCCTCATTGCACAGCAGAAAATCCAAACACAAGATGCACCCCGCTAACAAGGATCAATGAGCAACCCCTGTTAATTCAGCTGATCATGGCACATCTTTTTCTCACAGCTGGGAATTCAGCTTTTCTTCCACTGAGGGCACATGGGCAGCTTCTGAAATACAACTATGCCAAAGCCAAAGTCGAGGAAGGTTGTCATGAAATGAAGGTTTGAGTCTGTTTTTCAGGACAGTTGACACCTGGCTGACATGCCCTGGGTGGCTCCTGCTCTGTTGTTGACTCTCTTTTTGACCACTGTGCAGCTTAGAGAAGCATTAAAGAAACGAAATACTGAGAGAATTGGGCCCTTTCTTGGTTTGCTGCATTCTACAAAAAAGACAATTAGCAGCTGTTAAGTTCCACTGCAGTTTGTCAGCACCTCTTTGCTTTATTAAGAAGGACCAGCTTGATACTCCAGTGGTGAAACACAACCCACTGGAGATGTGATTAGGTGCTACTTGAGTTAATTCGCCTTCATACTTTTCCCATTTAAAGCTATGTCTCTTAAGAACCTTATGTTGCGGTTTTGGCATCAGTGTAAAAAGCATTAAGTATAATTATATCAAACCCCCCTCACTCTCCAGGATAAATCCAGAGTTCCGGGGGCTCCACACAGAGTAGCAGGATGTGAGTGCCAGGTTAGATCTTCCTTTTCTGACCAGTGGGAAAGTCTTCAAACTGGGAAGGCACAGCAGAAAATGATTGCTGTAGGTAAAGGACGGACAGAAGGATCAAAATCTTACAGGATCAAGAACTTTCCACACAGAAATTAATTAAAACACCTGCAAGAATTGATCAGATTTCACACGTGCATGTGCTGTAACACAGAAAATAACTTTGAGAGCAAATAGTCAAATAAAAACCTTTAAAACCACTTCCAGTATCTGTATTTTTCTTTGTTATAGTGACCTCCAGAGGTACCAGGTAACAACTGAACTTCCCAAATCGGAAACAAGAGTTCACTCCCCCAAGATCGTCCCTGCAGCTCTGGGCTATACGAGATAATGGGTTTTATAGGGGAAGTGCAAGATGCAAATTCCACTCGGGAGGTGGGGAGAGAGAACCATCTGCCACCATTTAATCAACACCTGCAGGTTCCTCCCTGAGGACCCGCAGAGCATCGCTCGCCCTGCCCGCGGCCGGCAGTGCCGGTGGCTCCGCGCTCCCCGCGGCAGCAGCCGCTGGATCGGTGCCTTGAGAGCCATTCTCTCTGTTCCTGGGGCAAATCTGTGCCGTGTCATCAAGTTTCCCTCCAACCAGGATCCTCACCAGCTCCACTGCCCGGTGCTAAGCAGGCTGCCAGCAGCCCACGATTAGCGCAAAGCATCGGAGTGTGGCGGACAGACTGGAACGAGAGGACAACAGACCGGGTTCTACCTCTGCGTCACCCTCCCAGCTGAGACTGATCCTGTTCTGACAGCTCGGTGTTTCAGGGCAAACTCTCCAGACCCCATAAGGCACAGGGTTATCTGCAAGGCTTTCCTCCTGTGGAGGAGCTGGCCTGATCCCACAGGGTGTGTCCGAGCTGGTGCCTTGGCCGCTGTCACTGCCGGCCACGGGAGCGACGCTCCAGGTCACGCACAGGTGGGATAACCAGCACGAGGGATTCTCCCTCCAGCTCCTCCCACAGCCACACCATTCCATCCACATCAACCGAATGGCATTAAACAGCCGCCGTGGGCAGGAGGATGTGGCAGGCTGGATTTGGGTGCACTTACTAACCCAGTTTAATTTCCTAATATAATTCCCCATCCAGGATGGTGTTTACGCAACAACTCATTAAATCCTCCATAACTGCATTACTTTGTTCCAGTTTAAATTGCAGACATAGCCTGGTTTTATGCAAACAAACACTTTCTGAGTAACTTCGAGCTCCCAAGTACACTAATTAAATCTGTCACATGCACAGTGGAACTTTAAATTATATTTACTCGATCCTTTAGCAGTAAATGGTGCTTTGAACTGAGTATATGATGAATGAAATCACATTCCTTGGCCTGTTCAGGGGAAAGGAATTGGGAATTCTGAATCATCTTCAATTCAATTCTCTGCTGTTTTCTGTTGAATCAAAGTCAGCGTGCTGGACAAGCACCACCCAGGCTCAGTGTCTGCAGAAGATGTTCTGCTTCATGTGGATGTTTCAGAGCACATTTGGAACAAACCAAGGCTTGAAAAGACAGAAATTGTCTGGTTAAGTGTGGGGAACTCGGGGGACGGGGAGCTGCAGAGTTAATTTGCTCTGTGAGTGACCCTGCAGGGGAGGAGCTCACAGGGAACCCCACCAGGCAGCTGGACTGGCTCCAAACCCTGCCACCACAGGAATAACCATCCCACAGTCTGATCCAGCTGCCTCTCCTCTGCGTGCAGAAGCTCTCGCTCTTTCTAAACACTTTATTAGTGTTTGGGGAATAGCAAAGCATTGGAGTTAAAGTGGTGGCTGAGTGGGAAAACACTGCACATTTCTTAGCTTTAATAGTGAGAGTCACTGGGAATGGTCTTTAGCTCTATTACAGCAATGTGCATTGTGTTTACCATGGACATGGTGCATTCCTGATTACCCCGTGTTTCTGGGAGGCCAGCATGCATAATTCATGGGGGAGACTGAGTTAGGACAGAAATATCCCTTCAGTTTTATCACCGAGCTGCAAAAGACTTTTCTCTCCTGGTGCTTGCGCTGCTCTTTAAACCCCTCACACCCTTCACTCTGTGTGCTCTGCAAAGCACTTGGCACGGTTTGCTCAAAATAAATAATAAATACCAGTACTCGTGTTGGACAGGACCTCCCTCCCTCCTCCTTCCCCTTCCCCACCGTGTGTTATCTCCTCCTGGCAGGGAACAGCCGAGGCCATGCTCAGACCTTCCCCTCTCCTCCTCCTCCTCCTCCTCCCCAGCCTGACCACCAGGGCCATTCCCATCCTGGAGATGGGGGAGCAGGAGAGAGGTGAAACAGCAACCTTGAGTTTGCTTCTCAGGTCCTCAAAGAGAGTACAACAGGCACGACCAGGTCTTAAACGCTGATTTTTTTGGTGTTTCCTTCCTCGGAATCCCACTCCTGCACTAACAGGAGTCACAGCACGGCAGAACTGGGTCAGGTGTGAGCTGCTTGGCTCTCCCCACACCAGCAGGGCCCAGAGGCACCCACAGCTCCTGATTCTCTGGGTGCGGCGGGGCAGGAGGGGGTAACTCTGCCTCCTTGCTGATCAGCTGAGGAGCTGATCAGCCTCTGCCAGGACTGGTTTCCTTTAATGCATTATTGAAGGAGCTGAAGGATCACAGAATCCCAGAATGGCTTGGGTTGGAAGGGACCTTACAGAGCATCCCATCCCACCCGTGCCGTGGGCAGGGACCCCTCCCACTGTCCCAGGGTGCTCCAAGGCCCGTCCAGCCCGGCCTTGGACACTTCCAGGGATGGGGCAGCCACAGCTTCTCTGGGCAGCCTGTGCCAGGGCCTCACCTCCCTCCCAGGGAAGGATTTCTCCCACAGCCCAGCCCTGCACACACACCTGGGCTCTCCCAGGCTCACATTCCTGCTGGAGAGAGCACAGCTCGAGCTGCCTCGCCAGACAGCGATCCCGAGGAACTGGTGATGCTCAAACACAGCTTTCCCCTCTAGGCCTTAGAACTCCGCAACCCCATATCCAAATAATCCTTTCAGCTCATAACATATTTTTAGACATCCCATTAATATTTAACGAGACAGCCCACAGCAAGTTAGATAGCACAGCAATTAATTTTTAAATGCTGACATTTATTACAGCATGTAAGCTCTACCTAACTTGCTGTGGGCTATCTGGATAAATGTCAGTTAAATATCTAATAATTCCTTACAATTTAATATGAACATTTAAAAAAAGAAAAAGCTCTGTAATTATCCATTATTTTTAAAGTTTGATTGAGATTTTAATTTCGGCATTTAGGTTTCTCTCTCACCCATCCCTGCTTCAGCCTCTGAGGCGAAGTCATTTTTGGTAATTAATTTATACATTGATTAATTTGGTTTCATCTAATGTTTAAATCCATGCTTGGAATGCTCAGGATACAGCAGAAAAAAAACTTGATTAATGTTGCAACAGGTTAGCAGGACACTCAGCAGCCCAAGAGATGGACCTGGCATTCCCAAAGGGAAGGGACAGGGAGGATCTACCCGCAACGTGCAGGAATGAGCTGTGGGAACCACCAGAGCCTGGCCAGGCTGACCCTGCCCCACATCCCACCAGCTGACTGTCCAGGTAATTTCTTCACACCTCAATCGCAGCAAATAAAGGAACTGTGAATTTGTTAAGAGCTTTGGCAATCAAAGGAATTCTGAACAAAAGGTTTTTGCCTTGACAGAATAATTCAAAATTATTTTAAATAGAAGGAAGAAAAAGTTCAGGTCTGCAACGCTGAAAACCCTCTCCCTTTGCAGCTGTTCGGGCGGGCTCTTCCCCACCCCATACAAAGGGATTTCCCAGCCACAATATGGGAGTAGAAAAGACCATTTCTGCACAGAAATTGCAGGTCAGAAGCAGCATCTTTTCCACCCTTAATGGTTCTCTGGTTCCATGAGCAGTAGATGCAGCCACTTGCCCCATCCTGCTGCTCCCTGAGCCTGATCCTGTGCATCACCTTGTCCCCAGCACAGCCCAGGGTGTAAGGAGCTCCTCAGGCTTCGTGGGAAATACACTGCTCTGGAAACAGTTCTGCTTGTACTTCATACATTTTCCTGTCATTTTTATTCCCTGGGTATTTTATTACAGAGGGATATTTGCATGAAAATAGAATCTTTGTTTCATAAGAATTCATCTGCTCCTGTAGCTCGGTCCTGGAGGAACTGACAGTGAGTGAACACGCTGCATTTCTCATGTTCTCACATACACAGAAAAAAATTGCCAATTATTTAAATTATTGTATCTTTTGGAGGCTTAATTTCCCTCCATGAATTTCCTGTTCAATCAATGCCACAGTAATCCTGGGCCCTGAACGGGAGGAAGGTGCCAAGCAGCGGCTGCATGAACGCAACAGGAGACTTTCCCAGGGGCTGTGGGGCTGGGAAATCTCTGTGCTTACATTCTGCACAGCAATTGCGACGGGACAGGGGTGACAGGAACGGCGGGAGCTTCAAGATGGGACATAAAGAAGAGAAATCTGGGGGTTAAGTTTGCTGTCTGTGTCAAAACCACTGGAAACATCCTTCCCCCATCCCAAGAGAGGCCTGTGCCCTCGGGGCAATGAGTGTAAATGAGCACATTCGAGTTTTTCATAAAAATAGATTACTTTGGGGAGACCGCCTGTAACAACACACTTCTCACATGCTTCAGTTCGCAGAGCTTTAATCAAAATTTGCTTTGAGATGTTTCCCAAAACCTTCACAGAAATATTGTGTTTTCCAAAGGCTGCAGGAAGAACACCTGTAATTGGAAAAAAAGCAATACCAGCTTTGGAAATGAATCTGGTAAAATTCCCAATTAAAATTTGTTTTAGAAACCAAACAAAACTTTACAGAGAAGAAACCAAGCCTCGTAGCAAAAGGGAAGATTCAGATTCACTAAAAACAACTTATGAGAAGGGTTTTCCATGTCACCTTGGTTTGACATCCCTTCCTTTCTCAAGGACATGGAAGGGAGGCTTTAACCAGCACCATGGGGTTTTACAGCCACAGGAGCATTCCCATTAATTGTTCTCCCAGGAATCAGAGTAAATAAGATGGAAACCTCAGTCTGTGATGTTTCTGAACAGGCATTCTGCTCCCTCCCCCTTATTTAATTGGAACAAATATACCCATTTATATCTACATATCTTCCAAATTTTCAGCGTCTCCTGCAATTCACACCAATCTTTTATCACTTGATAAACAATCCAGTTCTTTGCTTGCCTAATTCTGCCTCGCTTGCTCCCAGGCCCTGCAGCTCTGAGCCATCCAGCCTGTGCACATGTTCATTAGCCCCATCCATTTCAGCTCTACTGCCTAATGAAGCTGAAAAAGCTGCAGGAACATTCCCTCCCAGGGCGGGCTGTGGAGAGGGAACCTGCAGAATTCCCTGCTGCAGACACAGCTCACCAGGACAGGCAGCAGTGGCAGAGCCCAGGTTATCTCCCTTGAGGAGGCTGCAAATTCTGGGCTTTGCATTTCAGATTTCCTGTTTTTCTTGTGCTGGCTGCTGCGAGGTTTCAGTTCTCCTGATTTGAAGGAAAACCAAGTACACAGAAACAGGAACAAACAGAATTAATCCAAAAACACTGACTAAAACCAATTTTACAACTGTGGTGTAATGGAGGTGCTTGGGGCCAGCAATAATGAAGATACTAAGTTTAGAATGCTGGAGTAAAACTATTAATAGGTAAATATCAGCCCTGTTCTCATTCCTTCCAGTTGTCCAGGCTATGGTTGGGTCCTGTTTCCCTTCCAAATGCAGAATTATGCATATGCAGGAAGAATTTCTCCTGCGTATGGAAAGGGTGGTCAGGCATTTGAAGGGGTTGCCCAGGGAGCTGGTGGAGTCCCCATCCCTGGGGGTGTCCAAGGAACGACTGGATGTGGTTCACAGTGCTGTGGCCTGCGTGACAAGGTGGGGGTCAGTCACAGCTTGGTCTCGATGCACTTGGAGGTCTTTTCCAACCTCAATGATTCTGCGATTTTCTGCAGAAAAGAAAACGTGAAACCAAGCAGAGCCACTGGCCTGTAAAGAGCGTTTGGCTGGTTGGTTTCCGACAGGGCAGAGCCAAAACCAGCACAGCCCCACAGCTGTGGCAGGGTTGGAGAAGCTCCTTGCACAGTGATGCTGCGGGAGGGGGTTCTGCATCCCCTGGCCAAGAGCCTGGTGAGGAGCTGGAGTGCAGCAGTGGCAGGGCAGGGTTCACCCGACCCCGCTCATCCGAATTCCGCGTCCGCCCCGGCCAGCCCGGCTTGCTCCCGTCGGCGGAGCTCGGCCGCTTCCCTCTGATTTCCCACCGGCCTCTTCCCGGCTCGCAGGGCCGCGTGATAAACCGGCAGCAGGCTTAACCTTTTCCAAAGGGCATCCCCCTCATCATGCACCATTTCCACCACTTCACAGAGCACGTCCCAGAGGATTGGGAGACGAGGCGGTGTGAGCAATAACCTTTGAAAGCCTCCGAGTCTGCCGGGCCCACAAATTGCTGAATTAATGGTTGGCCTTACCTTTGGAAAAGGCAAACAGAGGAAGCAAGGAATCTGAGCAGTCAGCTTAAAGGGAATGAGAGCCATTTCCTACATCTCTCCTGTCACTGGACTGTTTAATTGAAGCAAAGCATTCACTGAACTCTGCTGAAGAGTAGCAGCTGCCTTGGGATTCGTAAGATGGATCTGACATGGGAAAACATGTTTCCTGCCTTAATCCAGATGAATCACCCTGTCCATGTCTAAGGTCTCCTCTGTGACTTGGTGACAAAGACTCCACAGCTCTGCAGCTGCTGCTGCCTCCTCCTGGGAGAGCCTCCCTCTTCCCCCAGAGGGGACCAGTAGCTGCTGGTACCAGCTGAAAGCCTTAATTATGAAACTCCAGCCTGAGAAACTCCTGCCTGTGCCGCCACACCCTGCACGTGTTCACCCATTGCTTTACAACCCTTCCTGTGAAAAAATGTTTGCCTTTGGGAAACACGGAACACGTGGAATGGGAAGAGGCAACAGTCTGGAGTGTCTGTATCTCACATAGCAGGGCATGACCAGGAAAAGCCTCGTTCCACCCAGAGAGGGAAACCCCTGCTCAGATATCAAGGAATCCCAGGGGACAGTCACCCCTGGACAGCGATGCTTCAGCAGAGCCTGGGCTGCAGGTATGAGAGGAAATGGCCCCAGGTTGTGCTGGGGGAGGTTTAGATTAGATATTAGGAAATATTTTCTCACAGAAAGGGTTGTAAAGCATTGGAACAGGCAGCCCAGGGCAGCATTGGAGTTCCCATCCCTGGAAGCATTCAAAAATGTGTGGATGTGGTACTTGAGGACACGGTTTAATGGTGAACAGGTTCACCATTATGGCTGGATGGACTTGATGGTCTTAAAAGTCTTTTCCAACATTAATTATTCTATGACTCTACCTCTGAATGTTCACCTACAAGCACCTCTGCTGCCAACCTGGATTTGGGAACAGTAAAAAGGCTTCATGGTAGCACAGGACACGAGAATAAGCACAGCTCAAGGTATTTCTCATTGTTATCGAGTTGTGCTGTTTTTTCCAGCGATTCTGAAGGCTGCCCACTTCACCTGCTTCAAAGGAAACCTGTCCCTCTCCGCTGCCTGCAAGGGTAATTTATCAGTACGTTCCTCCAAAGAAAACGCAGCACCATGGGAATGGATAAATACATGAACATCTGAAAAATGTATGCTGTAATTCACCAACAGATTCAAATCATTGCCGGGAGCCTCTTGGTTCCAACAGTGGTTCCCTAAGGCTGTTCAATTATATACAATGAGCTACAACTGCTAAAATCCTAAACCTGAGTGTCTGTGCGACACAGAAGCGAGCCTGAAGCTGCAATTTAAAAACTACACGTGCACCGTGCGGCTAAAGGATGAGTTCTGAAGGTGAGGACAGGACAGAAGCTGTGGCACTGACAGCAGAGCTGCGTGGGAGGGACTGTCACATCACCTGGCACCGCAGTGACGGCTACAACCGGCTTCTTCAGGGCTCTTCAGAGCCACTGCTGGGAATGGAGCCACATAAAATATTCACCAGTGTGTTAGAGTCTTCTAGTCAAAGAGCAGGCAGTGGAAAGCCAATATAAACAGCAAAAAGAGGAAAAGTATCTCTAAAGGATGTATTTTTAGGACGTATGTTGGGACTTGTGGAAACTTTCTGCAGTTTCCCCATGGGTACGTTCCAGCACACATACTTGGGGGTAGCTCACGTGAGTCACGTGGCCATCCCAGATTCCCAGAGTGATGGACCTGGTTCCATATTTGGGATCTTTCTTCCCAGATGCACTTTATTCTGCTCTTGCCCCCACCACCAGTCACTCAAGCAGGGGCACAGCTGAGTGCCAAAACTCTCCTCACACCAGACACAGGAAATTGTTTGGTTTCAAACTAAACTTTCTCTGCCCAAATCCAATGCCAGTCTTTCCCTGCACTTGATTAATTGTGCTGATCACTTCACCTGGTGCTAATCAGAGCAGTGAAATGTTCCTCATTGTTAAACCGAGTGATTAATTACCAGGATTGCCAGGGAAGTCTGCCACCAGCAGCATAAATTCACGGAGCATGTTTGGAAGCATTTGCCACTGGCAGAGCCTGAGGAGTAAAATACTGCCTCGTTATTTATCTTCCCCCATCACATGGCAAGAGCAGCGACCACTGGAGACAGAGCTCAGGCCTTTGTTGATTTGAATTATTGTGAAACCAGCAGTCTAACACAAGGATTTATTTGTATAGTTTTGATTCAGTGAGAACATGCCAAAAGCTGTCCCTGAGGCCGCCGTGTCCTGTGGTGACTCCTCAGGCCCAGCACTGCATGAAGGACCACTCCGGCACAGTCAGGCTCCAGCATTCCCACTCTGGGCAGCCAGGTGTGCTAAAAGTTTGAAACACAAGTAAGGGTCAAAGTCCAGCTCCTCAGAGGGCAGCTACAACACAGTCCCCAGTGGGGAAAACTGCTGTAAAAGCTGAGGTGTGAACCCATTTTTGTGTCCTGCTTTGGGAGCAAACAAAGAAATTACTGAGGAGATTATTTTTCCAAATCTCTACTTAAAGAAACATTCCCTTAAATTTGAATTTTGTTATTTTATTTGAAGTGGCAGGTTTGTCTTTGCTCATCCTTGGTTGTTTTTTACACATATACGCACACAACAGGAAAAAAAATCCTTGTTTCATGAGTAGACACCCGAAGAGGAGGAGGAGGAGGTGTCTGCTGGCAGCTGTTGGAGCATCTGGCCCTTTCTAACCAACGGGTACCTTCTCTTTCTGTGAGGTGGTGGAGGCAACAACACATGTCTCTGGCTGCTGCCTCTGAACTTCTGCACAAAACCATTAAAGCAATTTTCTTATCCACACCTGGAACAGCCATGCTGACATCCTGACTTGAGCCAAAGCATCCCCAGAGGTGGCTTTGTCCTTCACAATCACTCAGACCTGGGCACAGACTGACAGAGAATCACAGAATTATTTGAGTTGGAAGGGACCTCATTCCACCCCCTGCCATGGGCAGGGACACCTTCCACTACCCCAGGGTGCTCCACGCTCCTTCCAACCTGGCCTTGGAAACTTCCAGGGATGGGGCAGCCACATCTTCTCTGGGTAACCTGTGCCAGTGCCTCCCCACCCTCACAGGGAAGAATTTCTTCCTAATATTGCATCTAAACCTGCTCTCTCTCAGTTTGAAGTGCCTGCTTTTCCATGGAGCCCAAAAGCGTGTCCCCAGCAGTGCCCACCGTGCCAGTCCCTGGGGACAGCAGTGAAGCTGAGCCCCACCAGTGATGATCTCAGAAACACCGGGGAATCTCTAGATGTTACTTCCACAAGGCCACTAAAAACCAGCGTCAGAAAGGACTAAGCCTGCCTGCAAGAGCAGGCTCACAGCTCCCTAAGAAAAGCTCCGTTCCAGCATTTTCCCTGGGGGGACAGTGTCCAGCAAACACGTTGTTTCCAAGCCCGAGTGTGTTCTGAGCAAACAGGCTCTGCCTCGTGCCCAGCTGCCTCTGCCTGCCGAGATGATGCACTGCAGCTTGCACACTTGAGGGAACACTGTTCATCCATCACCTGCCTGTCCCCACCAGTGCTGTGTCTGGCTAAAAAAAAAAGCCAGCAGGCTCTGTGAGCCTTCCTGGGGGAATGACAGGTCCCACAGGCTGGGAGAAGCCAGCCAAGGTTGTTTTGCTACCTGTGTCAGGAAAATTATGGAAAGCACTGCAGCCTGAGCAGCTGGAGCCCAGCAGAGCTGCCAAGCACCCAGCTAGGTAGTAGTAACGGGTTTATTAAAACCCAGGCAGAAAAGCTGCAGTCCAGAGACCGAGTAAGATCTTCAGAAACTTCCTGGGACACTGCCAAAATGGCATCTTCAGGACCAGCTGGAAACAGAAGAGGACATCTGGTGTCAGATCAGCGCTCTGAGAAGCCCTGCGTGCCCAGGGATGCCGTGCCTGCTGTGGAGAGCTGGTGTGGCTGCCCAGACCACTGCCTCGAGCACCCGGAGCCCTCCAAACCAGGGCAGCCTGGAGCAGCCCCAGATCCAGCTCTGCATCTTGGCACAGGAAGGCAGCAGGGCTGGAATTCACTGTGAAGTTTTAGGAAGGAGCTGCCTTGTGGACAACTTGCTTGAGGATTTCAAGAATTCACAGATTAAATGGTTGTGACTAAGAATAAACACAAAATATTGCTCTGGTTCTGCAGTTAGACGGGAATTCGCTTGTACACCAGTGCCAGGAGACTGTGGTAATTAAGTGGTTGTTCAGGCTGGAGCTCACCCAAGCCATGAGCAGGGGTTTTGGAGGGAACCTGTCCATTTTTGCAAAGCACCATCAGGATGTGACCATGCCTTGTTTACAACCCGAGCCATACAGGGAACCCCAGATTCTTCACAGGCTCCGGAGCTGCTCCACTGGGATGGGTCCGAAAGGGAGCAGGAGCAGATGGCACCAATGGACTTGGTCACATCTCCACATCACAGGAGGATCTGATAATTCAAATGCAGGATCAGAGGACTTTTACTTGTGACAGAGTGAGGAGCCATTTAAATGTTTCCATGCTTCAACCATACAATGCAAATTTCAGGGCATCTAAGTATTTTCCAGAACATCCATTTGTGTCTCATCTCAGAAACCTGAGGAGCAGGGACATGAAAAGGGGCAGGCAGAGCAGGAGGTTCATCCCCAGCCAGACTGTTAAAGAGAAGGCACATCCCTTCCTGCCACTCCTACTGACTGCTCTTCAGAGGCTGAACTAACCGCTTGCACAACAGGATTAATGGTTGGACTCGATGATCCTCCAGACCTTTTCCAACCTTAATGGTTCCATGAGAACTTCAGGCTGGGCACTTACAGTGAGGCTGCACCCTGAACAAGTGTCGTGGTAAAAAGGATGGTGGTTTCATAGATTGTGGTTTCATAGATCACCAAGTAACAGTTAATTCAGGTTTGTCCAAATCATGAATCCAGTGACAAATTTTCTGTTAAACTATACCTGGTGTCAGAAAAATCAGGACATGTTTTCTACATCTCTCATCACCAGGGATGGTGCTCTGATTGAGCCAAGCCCTGCACTGCTGTTTTGGCAGACTGGTACACCCCTTGTTTGTCCCAGGATCCACCAAGTTCCACGTAAGAAGGATCAAAGCTTTCAGAGCCATGGCCGTCAGTCCCACCCGCAGGACCTGGATTGATCTGACACAGATGGGACAGGTTTTACATTACATTTGCATCTTTCTTTTCCTTATGACAGCAAAAGGACTTCCTGCTGTCAAACAGAATTTCAAGCCATTTAAATCCACAGAAGAATTGAGGATTAAAAGATAGAGGTTGTCAGCCTGGTGTTTTAAGCTTGTCCTGCCTCCTCCCTCCAGAACCTCCCGTGCAGCGCCTGAAACGCCTCCAGTGATTATGTTTGTAAGCACGGAAGACACAGCAGAAAAAAATTGATTACACAGTGATAATAGGAATATGCTAGATGTTTAGGTGTCAAATGAAACATAATTCTGAAGAATATTTTTGCCTTTAGAATCATACATCATCTTCCCAAACCGCCACAAGCTCCCCTGTTATTAATACTCTCCAGAACGACTACAATTGAAATGATAATGCGTTTCTAAATTAATATTGCATCTTTCCATTTCTGTATCTGATGAGCTGTATCAAAACTTCATTAAATCACTCCCCGTTTTGCCAGCTCCAGCTTATGCTCGGGCCCGTGAAACACATCTGCCTTCACACCAGCCCGTGCTCCGAGCCACGCGCCGCCAACGCCAACGTGTGATCAGCTGCGCTAATGGGACAAATAACAGAGCTAATGAGGTGGCTTCCAGGACGTGGCAAAAAAACATTTTAGGCTGCTAAATAAATATCAGACGCAAAATTAGGAGGTTTATCAACAAATGACTTCATGATTCGCTAAGAGTTCTCTTTGGGGAGCTCCATGGTGTTTCCCCAACAGTTTCATTTTAGTCGTGGGGAAATGAAATTGTTCTTATAACTTTGTCATTAGGGGAATAATCTTTCTATTCATTTAGGGATACAGTACATTTAAAAGCATTTAGAATATTTCAATACACTTTTATGCTGACTCTCACTATCCCAGTCACTCCACCCTGTCCCATCACAGACAGAGCCATTCCCAGATCCCATCCTACTCAAGGCTGCTTCCATCCCAGGCCTCCTGCCACCTTTCCCCAGAGGAAAAGCCAAATCTTACACCCCAAAACCAGCACTGGGACAGCTTCCCCCACAGCAGTGAGTTCTGCAGCCTCTCAGAATCAGCCAGGTTGGAAAAGACCTCCAAGGCTGAGTCCAACCTGCGACCACTCCCCGCCTTATCAACCAGACCAGAGCAATGAGTGCAGCACCTCAACTCTGCCCTCCAGGCTCAGATTTGAGTGGTAAATGACAACTCAGCTGAGGGATCAAGTGAACATCCTTCAACAGGCAAATTATGATGTCAGGGTTAATTAATTAGAGAGCAATTTCAATACTTGTAAAAAACTTCAAAACCCAGCACTGCCTCAGCCAGGCTCTGCTCTCCCCTTGCTTTTGTTTGTTGTTAGAAATGACTGCAGTCAAGCTCTGTGTGCTGAGCCAGGCCTATACCTGGAGCTTAAATTAAACCAGAGCCTGCCAAGAGATGCAGCTAATTCATTTAAATTCTCATCTCAAGAAAGACATTTCATTTCAAGTTTGAAACGTAATTACTTGGTCAGAGCCCAGGAGACCACACCATCTTCAAGTGAAGTGATTGTGATTTCCAACCTCCCATTTAAGATTCTTGTCCCCAAGACAACCACGAGACATCAGTAACTGAGCAAGTCACTAATGTGCACGTTTTTACCCTAACACTCAAGAAAAGGATTGCAGAATACTCAAACACAGGCACTAGAAATTCTTACCTTCTTTTTGCACATCTGAATATTTGGGAAAATTTCTTCATCCGAAGGGTTTTCCGGCCCTGGCACAGGCTGCCCGAGGCAGTGGTGGGGTCACCACCCCTGGGGGGAATTAAAAGCCGCGTGGATGTGGCACTTGGGTCATGGGTTAGTGGTGGCCTTGCCAGTGCTGGCCTTGATGGCCTTAGAGGGCTTTTCCAAACCAAACGATCCTGTAATTCTATAAGATTTTACACACCCTTTCAGAGAAAAATCTCAAGACAAATTTTTCTCTTAGAGACCCCTTCCCCATGTGAGTGCTCCCCCTCTGCCCTGCGGTGGCCGAGGCAGGCAGGGGAACGTGCAGCCTGGCTGAGCACGGCTCAGGGCCCCAGCAGCTCCAAGCAGAAAAAGCCATAAATCAATTCGTAGTAAGGACTTAAAATTGATTTTTCTAAAGTTGCTGTATAGTGTAAGTTCAAGCGATGGGACTGAGACTCTGCAAAAATAGATCATCTGGTAATTTGCATTAATGAGGCTTAACAGTGTTTGTCAGGGAGTGATTAAGAAACTGTGCACCAGTCCCCCAGTCCCCACCTCCAGCAGCAGCACAGACGCGTTGTGGGGGTGCTCAAAGGCAGCAGAGCACCCACACAGCACCCGCTCCACCTGCAGCCTTTTGGAGGGCAGCACACAGTAACGCCAGGCTGGCGTCACTGTGGTTTTCAAAATCCTGCCCAAAGAGCCACAGCCAAGCGTTTTCCAGTCAAAATCCCTCTGAAGGAGCCGTGACCTTCGATTTCACAATCAAAATCTCTCCCAGAGAGCCACGGCCGCCACCTTCCCATGCAACAGTCCAAAGTGACACCCGTTTCTTTCGACAAACAGGTTGTGGCAACTTTTATGGACTTCCTGGGGAACGCTGTGCTGCATGTTTTCCTTTTGACAGTCTTCTTATTGTTCAGGTTCTCAGAGCTGGCAACAAATACTGCTTTTTATTTTCCAGAATGGAATTGCTCTGCTAAAACCCGAAACACCAGAACTCTCCTACAAAAGAAATGAGACATTTCTCTTGCCCCTTATTAAGCTGTTTAGGTTGTTGAACCATGATTTTCCCTTTTTTAAATTGAAAAGGGAATTATTAAAAAGAAGAATTATTAAAATACGCGAAACCATCGAGCAAAATGCACAATGAGGAAATCTTCAGCAATGTGTGGCTGCAGCAACGTTACATAAAGAAGTTTAATGGGCTCTGTGGGAACAACATCAGAACGTCAGCAATTCCACTGTAGTGTATTTCAGTTCACTTGCTCATTAAATGGGTTGCTCTGGGACTTTAACTTATTTTGGAAGTTATTAGGAGTTGTAGCCCTACATTCTCTGGATTTTTTTTCTCTCAATTTCCTACAAACTCCAAGACCCCAGGGTCAGGGATTTTTGTGGGTGATGAGACCTATCAGTGCAGATGTCAGATAATGTCAGAGCAATCATCCCGAGAAGTTCCAGGATGTTGGTCTTCAAGCTTTTTTAAGTGTTGTTCACATTTTGGCTCAAGCACCCCAGAGAGCTCCAACATTTCTTACACTGAGCAATCTAATGATCAGCAATTGATGCCAGTTCAGCAACCAGGGGATGCTCTGGAGAGTGGAGCTAAACAACGTGGAAAACAACTTGGAAATCAACTGGAAGGATATTAAGCAGAATTGTATTTTTTTAAACATTAATTTTTAAATGCCACATAAATTAAAAGGGAATATGCAGTAATATCAAAATATACATGTTTCTGAAAAGGGAAATCTTATTATTAAAATGACAAAATTTCTAGTGAAAAATAGTTTTTCAAATAAAGCAAAATAGTTTGACCTTTAAGAAATTCCACACATTTGAGGTCAACTTTTAGCCAAATACAACTTGGTTTTGGTTTTGCCTGGAAACCTGGCCTGATATTAACTGAAAACAAAGTGTATTGCTCAGCTCTGAACAAAGATAAGAAGATTCATTTTCCCCTGCTCTCCTATGAATAACAGCAATTTTACTGCTTTGGAGCATATAACATATGCTGAGATGACAAAGTTTTCACTTGGGTAAAAATATAAATTTAATCCTTGCTCTGAGCATTTCCCTTCAGCTCTGTGGGTCATGTGTGAGTGAAGCAAAACCAGCAACTCCCCACACACAGCTCTGGGCACTGCCGGTGACCAGCCTAACCTGGAGCACGGCTCAGACCCGCTAGAAGGGAGCAAAGGAATTCTGCACACAAATATCAACCATTCCGGGGCTGTCAGGAGCAGAATCAAGGATGAGGGTCAGAGGAACACGGGGCCAGGCAGTGCAAAAACTCCCTGAGGTTCTGCTGTCAGCAGCCCCACCGAGGCTGTGATTTGAGGACAAGTGGGTGGCAATTTTCCCCCAAGGTATCCAGATTACATTTTTTTACACATCCAGAATAATCCTGCCCATCTGCACAGAGCCTGGTCAGGGGGCTGCCAGGGAAACCCTCCATGGCATGGAAATGTGCCTGGGTTGAGCTGTTGCTGTGCTCTGCAGAGCCCAGCACCGTTCAGCTCCGCTCCCCGATTGTTCCCAGGCTGCTCCTCAGGCACCCCCTCACCTGCCTGCCTGGGGACACCTGGTTTAGAGCCAGGGGAGGAGCAGGGGACCCTGCAGCAGGGGCTGCCTGCCCTCTTATCCATCTTGTCATCACACCTCTGAGCCCCCAAGAAAGATTCCTGGTGGTGTCCCACGCAGGGCCACACCTGTGGTGCCAGAGCTGGGGTTTGCGCAGGAATTCCAAGCTGAGTTCACCAGCAGTAGAAATATAGGAATCTTAAAAGATCACAAGAATTACGATACCATCCTGCCCACATAGAATAAAACATTCTGAAAACATGGGCAGAGCTGAGGGGGCTCAGTCTGCAGGAAAAGAGGCTCAGGGGGCTCCTTTTTGCTCTCCACAACTCCCTGACAGGAGGGTGCAGCCAGGTGGGGGTCAGGTTCTGCTCCCAGGGAACAAGGGACAGGACATAAGCAAATGGCCTCAAGTAGCACCACTGGAGGTTCTGGTCGGATACTGGGGACAATTTCTTCACCTAAAGGATTGTCCAGCCCTGGCACAGGCTACCCAGGGCAGTGGTGGAGTCTCCATCCCTGAAGGGATTTAAGGCATGTGGATGCAATGCCTGGGTACATGGGTTAGTGGTGGCCTTGGCAGTGCTGGGAGAACAGTTGGACTCAATCTTGGATGGTTTCTCCAACCCAAACAACCCTCTGACTCTGAGCTGCAGCTCTACTTTGTGGAGAGGAGCAGCCCGAGACAGAGCTGCTCCACTGGCTGAGCACTGAGTTTTCCTGGGCAGTCAAGTGGAAGGTGCAGCTCACGCAGCCACAAGAAATGGCCCAAAAGACAGTTCCTTGGAATCACAGCTCCAGCAAAGTCACACACTGAGCTCCCACACTGGCCAGGATTCCTGCACCAGGCAGCCGAGGCCTATGGAGCAGCACAGCCAGGCTTTGTTCAATGATTCATTATTCTGAAGTGCTGAATAATTCAGCATGCAGGATTAACGGCATATGCCACTGAGACATTCCATATGGAACGTGGCTCCCTCGGGAGCTGCTCTCTCCAAAGGCAGCAGCACATCTCCCCACGCGCTCAGCCTGTGCCGTGGGCAGGGCCTTCTCGGCAGCGTGACAGCCCAGACGCCGTGGGCTCTCTGGGGTCCTTTGCCAGCCCAGGGTGGAGCGACAGGGTAGGGTCTAGAAACATGGCAACGGACAGGGATGGAGGGAAAGAATCCCCTCGCCCACCCCTCCTGCCCAAAACCCCAGAGGGCCCGGTGTCAGCCAGCAAAGCTCCAGCCCCACCATCTCAAAACTCTGGCCAGGGCAGTACACAGAGCCTCGCACAGGACACACTCAGACCCTTCCTTATTCTCCCTCCTCGTGACTTAAGTTTTCCACAGCCTTTTAGAGGAGGCGACTTTATTCTCTTCACTCCCTTCTACAGACAGATTCCAGCCCACAAGCCAGAAAACTTGTATGAGCAGAGGCAGCTCCGTCCACACTGTTCTCACAGCTGTCCAAATGCAGCCACACATCAGCAACACGCTCACGAACCACAGCCCAAAAATGTCTGCGTGGGCAGCTCGTGTGAGAATCTGAACATTGCATCAGCCCTTCCTTGTCCTGGAGGGATTTTTGCCATCAGTGGAGAGAGAAAGGCTCTCTTCTGGAAGACAGACACAGAGAACGGCACACGCCCCGTGCTGCCGGGCACACTGAGCAGCCAGGGCTGCACTGACCTATCAACTCGAACAGAACCAGTCCTGGCATCCTCCCATATTCCAATCAATAACTGAACAGAAGGTGATACCCAATCCAGAAGATAAAAATCTCACTAAATTAAATTAACATGTACAGTGTAATCAACATTCATTAAGCCAATTTAGTCAAGCGATGACCTCAGCAGCTTTCACTTAATCATATCCTTAAATGTCAAATCCACATGCAGATCTTGTATAAGTCCTTTCCAATTACATCTTATTAAAAACTTTGAATAAATACAAATGTAGCTGGAGTTGGCTATGTGCAGTGAGCACAAACAGAGAGTTACCCCCATTAGCTGTGAGGGTCAGTGGCACACCCCCACCTGTGCAGGGTAACTGCAGGTACTCACATACCCAGCTCACAGACACACAGCGAGGCTCATTGCTCCCTCTGGAATCACACAGAAGCGGTTGGAAGGATTCTCCATGACCTGCTGCCTTGTTGCCTCTGTAACTTTTCCATTGTCACATGCCTGCCAGCTCCCTCCAGTGACACTTGTCACTGTGGTCGATATTGCACCATCCTGTTTCCTTCTGCATTTGCTGCCACAGCACCTGTGAATCTCACCCACAGGGCTGTGAAAACTCCTCATAAAAAGAGAATTTCTAAGTACATTATTTTCTGTGTAAGAGACATGGTTTTCAGCTGCATGAAGCCCAGTGCAGCTGGGAATCCTTGCTGGATTTCGTCTGCACGGAGAAATTCCACACCAAAGCTCTGCCCTGCCCACACTCCAGCCAGTGCCACAGGACAGCCACCCTCCTCCCAGGCACATGTCAGCACAGAGAGCACAAAACAGCCACTTTATTCTTCCTGACCCTTTATTTCAGGTGATTGCAGGGCTGAGCGGTCTGACAGGTAAACACTGGCGCTGTCTCAGTGGGATCACACCAGAGATCAGCAGCACCGTGGCCTGGACGGGCTTGGCCTGACCCAGCTGTCAGACACTGAACCCCCATGACCCCCATCTGTACCACACCAGGAGAAACCTGGCAAAGGGCACAAGGGCCCCAGAAGGCAAAGAGAGAGAGAAAATCTGTAATAAAGAAAGAAAATCTGTAATAACAGCAAGGAAAAGAAGAAAATCAAAACGGCAGAATCCAGAAAGCCCAGTGATTTTTAGGAAGATGAGCAAAAATTCACCGACCCTTTACATGCTCCACTGGGCCTGTGGCTGCCCCATTGTGCCAGCCCTGGTGCAAAGTGTGCCTGGCCATACCCACAGGAGCAGCAGGACGGAGCTGGCAGTGGGGACACACCTGCACAGAGGCCGGCACCGCACCAGGACACCCACGGCAGCCATCAGGGCAAGGTCACGCCTGCCCCTTGCACCACAACTCACAGTCCTGGCACAGCTGGCACCTTCCCTGCCTCCACACAGGCTGGCTGCTGGAAATCAGGGGCAGGGCTGTGGAAACACCAGGGATCCAGAATGAATTGCACCATCAGCGCCAAGCAGCCTCAGCAGATGTTCCTGATGTCAGCAGGATGCTCCAGACCCCCATTTCTTTGCCTGGAATGAACACTGGGAACAAATCCTTGCAATTTCACCTTCCTACAACCTCCCATATCTTCAAGAAGAAATTCCCTGGCCTTTCCACTGCGGAAAAGTATCAGTAATGTTATGGCTAATTTTATTTGTGGAGCACTCCCTCAAACACAGCAAGCAGATGAAAAAGCCAAATGAGGGTAGTGGGTCAGCAGGCGAGCTGTGCTCTGTACCAGGAATCTCTGTGGTTAATTTATCAGATTTCTCATCAAAATCTCCCTCACGTGGGGAGTAAATCTGCTTTAATGTATCACACCTATTGCTAACTCACAGAACTGAAAATCTCATTTCATGGGCCCCAGGTTTACCCGATTACAATTCCACTGCAGAGAGTTTCTTAAAGCAGTACAAGGTGATAATGAAATTCTTGCTGGTGGAGCAGCATTTGTGTACCTGCCCCTGACTGGGGGCACAGCAAGGGGACAACCCCCGTGGCCCTGCCTGGCTGGCACTGCAGAGCCCTGCTGGAGTGGCACGTGGGCACACACAGCCACCTTCCCGCAGCTCCAGCTGGGGAGATTTCCACTGGCGTGCTTATCTGAAGGGAAAAGCATTTCCTTCAACAATAGCCCTGAATTTATGATCAAGTCAGGATGTCAAGATTGCTGAGACACCCTTTTAAGGCAGCTGTAAATTGTTTAGACAATAGGAAATGACAGCTTCTGCTCGAGCTTACAGGGGGAATTCAGGCTGGAGTGCAGATTTATGACTTTGCAGGTAGCAGACCACTGAATGAATATTCTTCATGGGGAAGTGAGCATTTCCAAAGCCATACATTTCGTTATTCCTTGTACTCATACTCAATTTACTTAAAAGCAGGAGTTTAAGTCTCTTCTGCTTCAGGGCTGCTCAGAGGCACTGATGGCCGAGTTACTGCTGGAGAGGGACCCTGCACATCCATGGAATCCACAGCACCTCCCTCACCCCCACCTCTCTGCCTGCACCCACTTGCTCCCCGTGCTCTTCTTCACTGCACGAGGCTCGTGCAGTGTGAGGTCCTCTCACACCTCCTCAATGCACCTCTGGGCATCGGCACAGCGGGAGAAATGGTCCTGCCCAGGGGCTCCCCAGGGCCCTGGATGAGAGCCCTGCATCCTCCCTGGGGGGCTCAGCTGGGGCTTGGGTGTGTTTCATAGTGTGTGCATAGAGTAGGGAAACTTTACCCACTTGGAAATACAGGATCCGACCTTCCAAAGGTAAATGCGCCCAAACTCAGCTGAAAGAAGTGGAGAGAACACAGTCACAGAATAGTTGGTGTTGGAAGAGAATCCTAAAGATTATCCAGTCCAACGTCCCCGCCAAGGCAGGGCCACCTGAAGGAGGTGACACAGGAATGTGCCCAGCTGGGTTTGGAATGTCTCTGGATAGGGAGACTCCATCACCTCCTGCACACCTGTTCCAGTGCTCGGCCACCCTCACGGGAAGAAGTTCTTCCTCGTGTCGAGGTGGAACTTGTTGTGTTTTAGTTTATGGCCATCGCTCCTCATCCTGTCGCTGGCACCACTGAAAAGCGTCTGGCACCATCCTCTTGGCACCCACTGAAGATATTTGTATGGATTGATGAGATCCCCTCTCACCAGCGTCAGCAAAGGCTCAGCATTTCTGAAAACACAGCACTGGCTGCACTCTCTGAAATCTAACTGGGTTGTCTGAAAACCTCCCTGTGGAATGTTGCTCACAGCCCAATTTTTCAATTTCTACTCACACACAAAACCTGAAGCCTCTGGCTTGCCTGTACCCAAATTCACTTTATTCAAAGCCAGGCAACCAAAACAGAATCAAATTTATCAACCAGATCTCATCATGTGGAAAGCAGAGTGATGAAGCCTCAATTGCAATCGACTGAATTTTGAATTAAGCAATCAACTGATTAATTACTTGACTTTTGTCTAATAAAGCAAAATGTAAATGACACTGGCACAAGAGTTACATTCCATCACTGTAGCTCCTGCTTTCCTTTGCTGCATGGCATGGGAGTAGGCACTTCACTGGAATTACAGATGTCTAAAGAGATGTGTGAGACTGTCAGAAAATGCCCAGTTAACCCAGGCTGCCATTAGTTTTTCTTGCCATGCAACGTGTTGCAAAAAAGGGAAGAGATGTTTATGTATACAGGCAAGTATTCTGCATCCCTACGCAATAAATAGCAAGTGCCAGGTTACTCTGTCAGTTCTGGCATCCTCTATCAACAGTTAAGTAGATACAATCCATTGTACCTTTCAGATTGATTTCACACTGATGAATGTGAGATTGTCAGGATGATCAGTTCTCCCAAATACATTAATCCACTCTGAGGTCATCCTGAGCTCATTTAAAATAGTCTTTTTCTGTCCTGTGATACCTCTGATAAATGGCCAGTGGAAGACAGAGTCTCCTCTGCAGCATGTCAGGGCCAAACGTGAAGGCTGTCAAAAAATCAGCATTAAAATCTGCTCAACGTGCTGTTTTCCAAAAATCCTTTAAATGGCACAGTGTGTTTGCTGACATTAATCACGGGTGACATTCTAGGGAGGGCTGAGTGTGCATGTCAAGAGAAACTTCTCCAGATCCCAAAGACATGAATCACCTGGAAAGCAACTGTGTTTTTATCTCCAGCTGCTAAAACCCATCACTTCTGTGCCTTTTACTGCCTCCCAGCCCTTCAATTCTTCACTTCCCCGCAGTGACCTGGGAGAGTGAGCACCAGCAGCACACTTCCAAGGATCCAGTCATGCCCGCTGCCAGGAAATGCCCCAAGAGCAGCCCCTGCCATGGCCAGCAGCTACCTCCAGAGGGGAAACACATTAGAACATTCCCAGAAGAAAAAGGAGTTCTAATTTTAGAAATCAGAAAAATAAATGGCTGCAGGCCTCTATAATCTCCACATCAGCACAACAAGATGCTTAGTCAATAAAATAGTTCAGCTAAGTGATCTCAGCATGTAATTCCATACGGATTTTTTTTTCAGGGGAAAATGCTATCATTTTCCATTTCAGTTTAATGAATCATGTGAATTATAGTAACATTACAAATGGTTCTCTCTGCAGCCTATTAGTTTGTTTCTGTATGGTTCTAATGGAAGACATGCTTCATTTCCATCCTAGCTTGCCCTCAAGCCATTACAAATAAATTGTATTATCATAAGCAGTTACCTTTTAAAATGATCTTATCAAAAGAAAGTCTTTTGCATTGTTGAGGAGTGTTTATTACCATTTTAGGCAAAGTGCTGCAGGCACTTCACTCTTTTTATAAATATAAATAATTGTAGCAAAGAGACCAAGGGGTTGGAACTGCCTGGGCACCTTCCAGGCACGGGGATGAACATCCTCAGAGCTCTGGTGCTCCCATCAGCAGCAAATTGAATCATTCACAGGTTCACAGAGTTTAGGGCCGTGGAGACAGTTCAGTTATTTACTCTAAACTCCTGCACATCACAGGCTGCTGCAGTTCACCCACTTGCCCCTCCACTGAAACCAGTCCCTGGTGCCTTTGAGTACAACACTGCCAGTGTCCACTGCCCAGTGGAGCTCCCTGAAGATCATCCAGGACCCAGACACATCAGGAGAAGTGGGATTGATCCCTTCCAGCTGGTGCTCACCCAAGCAAGGGATCACCCTCATTGTTTTCCAGACTTTTTTCCCTGACACAGCCCTGAAGCATCACAAGTTTTTCTATTTTTACTGACTCCTGTCACAATTTCACAGGAGGACAGACATTATGACTATAAATAACTACACAGCTCTACATATCCATGCAGGAAAGAATAACCACCCTCCCTGTCCATCCTTCTTAAAGAGCCCCTTGTGACAGGCACCCTGTGCCCCCCAGGCACAGCAACCCCATGCTTCACTTGGTTCATCAGTGGAAAGCTTTTGCAGAAGATTAAATCTCCATTTTTTTGCTATTTAACACCATTTCTTCTAGCCCAGTCTAGAACAGACAAGAGAATTTCCACCTCTGCAGTTTGTGGAGCTTTTTGGGTTTGTTTTTGTGGGGTTTTTTACACATTTGAAGAATAACATTCCAGTCAATCTTTTCTAGACTGAGCAACAGCAGTATCCTTGACCTTTATATATAAATCAGCATTATGTCCCTAGGTAGGAAGGAGGTCAGAAGGCATCAGATACCTTATAACTTTTAATGTAAGCTAAATCTAAAAAGGAAAAATAAAATCCCTGAGTTTTCTGGAGCTCACCAGGACACTTGGCTGGAGAATGCCAGATCCTGGTGTTTGCCAATGCAGCATCTTCGACTTGAATAATTCATTTCAGTACAAGTCCGCAGCTCAAACCCAGCCTAAACACTGCTCCAAATCAGAAAATAACGGTCTGGGCAAGAATCTGAACAACAGAAGAATCACTTCTAGGTGACAGTGAATGCCTTGATGGAGTGTTCCACTGCAAGACTCTTCATTTTGCCCTCTACTCTCCAGGTCAGTAACTGCAGGAAGCCTCCATCTATTCAGCATCCTGTACCAAAAGTTTGTCATATGAATAATTGATACATATTCATAGTCCAGCTGCCACTTGGATGGCCACAGCCTGACTAGATGAGCAGCAGTGACAAAACCACCAGGTAGCTCAGTCACCGTGCTTCTCAGTAATAAAAATGCAAATAAAATAGGAAATAAGAATTCTTGCTACTACCATGAAAAATTAAAGTGCTGTCAATTTAATGCAGTTTTGCTTTTTTCAGTAAAATAGCATCTGTTCTCCCACACTGAACAGTAATAACACCCTGCAAGGCACAAGGTCTAAAGCTTCTAATGACACGTTATGAGCCCACTTTGGCTGTGCCCACCTTGGGAACGACATTCTTTTATAAAAAGTGAAAGAAAAGAAATACATCTGGGAAAGAAATACATTAATTACAGAGCTCTCTCTCATAGCTCTGACACCGGATAGGGATGACAGAATTTACAGTGTTATTTCTCTCCAAGGTGCAGAAAATCACAGAATCAGTGAGGCTGGAAAAGCCCTTCAAGAGCATCGAGTCCAGGCTGTGCCCATCCCCACCTTGTTCCCAGCCCAGAGCTCTGAGTGCCACATCCAGGCTTTCCCTGGACACCTCCAGGGATGGCGACTCCAAACCTCCCTGGGCAGCCCCTTCCAAGGCCTGCCCACCCTTTCCATGAGGAAATTCCTCCTGGTGTCCAACCTGTCCCTCCCCTGGCACAGCCTGAGGCCGTTCCCTCTCCTCCTGTCCCTGTTCCCTGGGAGCAGATCCCAAATCCCCCCTGGCTGCCCCCTCCTGTCAGGGACTTGTGCAGAGCCAGAAGGGCCCCCCTGAGCCCCCTTTGCTCCAGGCTGAGACCCTTTCCCAGCTCCCTCAGCTGCTCCTCACAGGACAGACTTTTGATATTGATGATGTACAAATGTGTCCCTTATCAGACAAAACATAGAACACCAACTGTAATTATTTGCAACTAAAAGGCTTAACAATTGTGTCAACTTGAAGTTGTCAGAGGGTGGGAACAGGCACTGGGATGCTGCAAATTAAACCATGCTGGCAACCACTTAAAAGTGCTCCTAATAGGTTTGGCTGTAGCAGCTTATTAACTGACAGCAGAAGTCCTGCCATGGGGAACGGGGCTTCCTTTTATGAGCTGCAGAAAATAAATGAGAATTTTTTTGCTCCACTCTATGTAGGTAGAAAAAGCTCTTTGATATCCAGAAACACGAAACAATAAATTGTTATAAAGCCCAGACAATCAATTTAATTTCAAAAATGGAACCTGTTCTACTATTTCAAGTTTCTGGCTCTCACCAGCAAGGTGAGGTCAAAGATACATGTTTATATGTGTATATATACACTGAGATATATATAGATATATACACATGCTGAGATAGAGATATATATAAAATGAGATACATATAGATATAGATATATAGTGACAGAAGAGGGGAAATGGCTTCCCACTGCCAGAGGGCAGGGATAGATGGGATATGGGGAAGAAATTCTTCCCTGTGAGGGAGGTGAGGCCCTGGCACAGGGTGCCCAGAGAAGCTGTGGCTGCCCCTGGATCCCTGGAAGTGTCCAAGGCCAGGTTGGACGGGGCTTGGAGCACCCTGGGATAGTGGGAGTTGTCCTTGCCCATGGCAGGGGTGGGATGAGAGGAGCTTTAATGTCCCTTCCAACCCAGGCCATTCTGGGATTCTATATACACACATATTTTGGGGAGGGTTTTTTTTGGTTTTTTTTTTGGTGGTGCTGGTTGGGCTTTGTTTCTTTTAAACAATAGTTGGAGAGAGACAAGAACTCCAAGCACACCACTCCGTGCACCCACAGCCTGGCTCTCCTGCCCCTCCCTGCAAGGCTCTGGGGCAGCAAAGGGAGCAGAGAGCAGCCTTTGTGCTGAGGGGCTGCTGGGCCAGCGCACACCTGGGACTGCCCCTGCAGCTCAAGTGAGCAGCTCACCCTCCTTGGGCTCCCAAGGGAAAGAGTTTTCAGATTCGGGGTAGAATTGCTCTGCAGAGAAAAGCCAAGGTCGACCACCAGCCTTGTCCTCTGCAGAGCACACTTGGCCAGAGAGGCAGCTCTGCCAAGGACTGACCCGTCCCAGTCCTCACTCCCCTGGCCAAAAGCCACTCCAGGAAGTGCAAATCAGACAACGAGATAAATTAAGTGATACTCAATAAACAAACAGCAACTCCAAGTTTGCATTCAGACCACAATCAAGCAAAAAAATATTCCTGTGCTTATCTCTGCACACAGCTCCCATCCACTACTGCCGGAGGCACGAGTCTTTCCAGGACCAAACCATGATCAGTTCATAATTGCAAAAATCTCCCAAGCACCAGCCTTTTAATTGTTTCTCCCAGATTTGCCTAAGAGCTATTTTAATTCCAAGCAGCTGTCTTAAAAAACAACAAGAAAACAACTTAATATGTAGGGCTTGACTGGGATGGCTCATTATTGATTGAGAAGACAAGAAATAATTAAGTTGCTGAAAAATACATTTTGTGAATACTTTGAGGAAAATTTCAGAGACCAGATGAAGGACTCTGGGGGGAGTCTGTGCATCTTGTCACAGCAAGAGAATTGCACAAGCCCTGCTTGAGCTGCAGGGACCTGAGGTTGGTTCTGTGGTGGTCTGTGGCACTGGGTGATGTCTGTGTAGGCCGGGGGACAGACTT
This sequence comes from Atrichornis clamosus, assembly GCA_013400975.1. Taxonomy (NCBI): domain Eukaryota; kingdom Metazoa; phylum Chordata; class Aves; order Passeriformes; family Menuridae; genus Atrichornis; species Atrichornis clamosus. Next base: position 30,455 of record WBMZ01007387.1, read on the forward strand.
GCTGCTCTTGTTTGTTGTTGACCCTTTGCAGCTGTGTCCAGCCCTCCATCACCCTGGAGAGGAACCTTCCACATGGGCCCAGCCTGGGACGAGCCAAGCCCGGTGTTCACCCGGCCCACAGGGCTGGGCAGGTGTGGTCAGTGCCTCCCCGGGCCAGCCCTGACTGTCAGGGCTACACAGAGATCTGCCGTCCTTAGAAAGCATTTCCCCCCCTCCCTGTGAGATATGTAGAACCTCTCCTACTTTGAGGCACTTTTCATCAATTATCTCAACCCATCTGGCTTTGTCTCCAAGCCGCATTGATTACGAGCATCCTGTGCCCTAGAGATAAACACACCAGCCCCATTTCCCCCCTGTGCCTTCTCCATATTGGCTCCTAACGTGATGAGACTGGTGATGATCAGCCTGCTGGGAAATCAATAAGAGCACAGACATGTCACAGCCCCAAGATTAATGGAACTGACTTGGCACAGAAAACTTCCCCGCGTTTGCACAGCCAGCCCACGGTGCTTGTCAGTTCAAGTTTCCTTAACCACGGGCATGGATCCAGCTTCATGGCCATCCTTGGAATTGGAGCTCACCCATTTCCCCAGCTCTGGCTGTGGAGTCACCAGTAAAACAGCCCACGCCAGGCTCAGTGAGAAGAGAATGTAAGGACTGGAAAAAGCACCTTTATCCCAAGTAGTCATGAGCAGAATAAAAACCAGCAAACAAAAAAGCCTTGAACCCTGTCTTCACAGATTGGTTCTGGCAGGTTAGCAGCTGCATTTGTTAATGATAATCATTTTGGGGAAGGCCAATTAACTTTTCGATTAATCCATCAAATCAGCCCCTCATCTTGCTTTGGTTTTAAATTTAATATCACTCAGAATCACTCCTCTCCGGTGTGACTGCTGCAAATCTCATGAAGGAGTGATTGCTGGATCACCTTTTCCACATCCCTCAGGGTCTGCACAACCCTGGCACAGGGGTCTCCCACTGCAGAAATCCCTCTGCAATCTGTAGGGCAAATGTGGGAATGGACTTTTCCGGAGTACTGGGTGGTGAACCCATGAGAGATCAAGAAAACAAGGAGAAAGGCAGAGACAAGAGGGTACTACAAATCTTACAACTTATAGAATCTATAATATGCACCCAAGAGGTAGATAATTTAAAGTGCTTTGATGAGCTATTAGCAGTAAGTAATAGCTGCCATTAACTCCAGCACGGCAAGGTCATGCAAGCTCCCGGAATCTGTTCTGCTCTGGATTTTCAGCTCAGCATTTTCTCTCCAGATGCCATGAAGCAGTGCAGGCTGAGATTGCATTCCCACTCCCATTTACTTGCAGGCAAGTCAAGCCCACTTCACACTGATTCCCCAGAGCTGGATCCCTCATCCACAGCTCAGGAAAGGACCTCTGGAGACATTTCAGGAGAAACAGCCCAATGCAGGCAGAGCCTCACCCTTCATGTTGCCAATTACAAAGCACAAGAATTAAGTAATTTAATTTTCAGCCTGGATCTATGGGGCTGAGAATCGAAGGGTACAAAGCTGCCCCATTGTTTGCAAACTAACAGCAGCTCGAAAAGCCAGCCTGGATCCTGGAACAGAGGGAGAGGGAGGGAAATGAAAGAGCATGTGTGTAAAATATAGATAAGAAAGCAAATCCCAGCTGTCGTCCCTATCAGCCCTTCCTATTTCTCTGGCAAGAACATGTAATTTTGTGCCGCAATAGCAAAGGTTGGAGTGACTGCTGTCACATTTGAATGATACTGCTATAGCTTCCCTCTTTATATGTATCTGAAATGGGAATCTTGGAATCTGGTTGCTGGGTACTGGTGGCTTTTTCCAACACTTGTCTCGGTCCCTCCTTTTCTATATAAAATGCCCCATTCTGAAGCAGGGATCGGAAATAAACAACATTATGTGCCTTGCATGTTCAGAGACTTTCTGAAACGTCCTACCATTTCTCCTTTCACCACGCTGTAATTTGAGCTCACACCAACCTACAAAGACCCAGATTTACCCAGGCCCGGAGCGAATCCCTTTTGAAACAAAGTTCCCTCTTGCCCAGGACTGAAATGAATGCTTAATTCCTGCCTTGAGGACAGGTCCAAAGAATACACTCCCTTAGAACAAAGGGAACGGCCCAATTTTAGTGCATCAATGGAAGAAGCACAAATGACTTCAAGAAGCAGCTCCAGGTGTAAATGGGTGGGTGAGTGGGAGTAGGAACATTCAGGGAGGCACTGGATCCGGGGACTCTGCTTAAAACACCAGCTGAGAGCCAGCACCTCACGTACACAGGCTGTCACAGCTCCAGCCCACAAGTTTCCTCTGAAAACTTTGAGAAGAATCTGTTCAACACTTCCATGTTGCAGCCTCAAAACACACACTTCATTCCCATTCAGCTCAAGAATTTTATTTCTCTAATCGTAAGTGTTAGCGCTATACATAGGAAGTATTGCACATGATCAAATTCACGTGAACAAGAAACATGAATTTCTAGATAATCAACAATTTTGCAATGCAACTGTAAGCAAGAGTTGAATTTAATCTTTTATTTCAAACCTTAAATCTTTACTTAATGTGTACCTAAGGACAGAGCTCAAATTCTACATACGTACACTTGTCAGGCTTTTTGCTAAATTAATGTGGTAAATAGCCGTAGAAAAAAAGATTAGGTGAAATAAATTCAGAGAGTCGTGAAATTACAGAGGTGCTCATTTTTTTCCTCCCCAGAATTAGGGAACGACACAATAGTTTCCCATTCCAAGCCCCTGGAATAGACTTTAGAATTCAGATGCATTTCCCTTGCTCTGCTGGGAGGAACATTACAGTGATGATTCTTATTTTTTTTTCTTTTTTTTTAATGCACTGATATTTCATTAAAAGTGGGCCCAAGCCCTGGGCCCCTCTCACCTGCCCTGGCAGCGCTGCCTCCTCACTGCACGCTCCATTTCCCACCTGAAAAACACCTCCCAGCCCCCCTGCTCAAGCGCTGCCACTTCTGACTGATAGCACAAAATTGAACTGCACTAAGCACACATTCGCAAATCTGATAAATATTGTTTGGAAATATAATTGAGGTTTAACTGGAGCATGAATTTTTCACTTTGAAGCAAAGATTTCTGCACTTATTTATGAGAAAGATTTAGTGTTGCAAATAGCGATGACAGTTGAGATAAATGTTAACCCAAGTTGTGCTTTTCCTCATAACCTGCAGAGCCTCCCTCGGCAGCGCTGCGTGTCACCAGGACACACATCACCGGGCAGAGCTGCAGAAACCCCCGGATGCTCCCAGCCCTGCTCTTTTTCCACAGCACTGGCTGTGGAAGGGATCAGAAGCACCCAAGACATTTGGGGTGCAAAACCCCGAGGAAGGTTTGAGCTACACATCGAGACTGAGCCTTGGCTTACCCTTGGATCAGGTTTTGTGTCAGCATGGCTCTTGACACATCAGTTGATGGCTTGGCCATGAATATTTAAGTGCAAAATGTTCCCCAAAGTTGTTTTACAGCACAAGAACACTCATCTCCCATGGCAGTTATTCTGCCTACAGTCCCTGCAGAGGAATCTGTACCAATTTGTGCCAAACAGCTCGGCCATTACCGAGGCACCTGGAGATAACAGGAAGAGGCTATCAGGTTTTAATCTAAAGCTCTGTTTTTTAATATCCTAGGAAATCTCTTACCCCCGTGCTGAGAACTGCAGGAGCTGTTGTTTGTCGGAGCACTCAGCCACGTTGTGCCAAGCGCTGTGCAAACACCCAAAACAAACCTTACACCCCCAAAACCTCACAGTGCTGGCACGTTAAATAGAACATCTTGTGATAGAAGGTGCGAAAGCTAATTCCACTTTCATATTATCAGAGTAGTTGATATTAAACAATATCCCTCCACTTTCATCTGTGTTTTCATAGGTCTATCTCCGAATTTGAATGCAGCGAGCGCTCAGACTGCCCAAACGTGCTGCTCTAATCAGAGCTCCACTAACAAGGAGCCGCGGTATCAAACAAGGTTATATTAAACCGAGGATGAGCATTTAAAATTCCTGCACAGCACCAGGTCAGAGCCGGCGCTGGACTCGAATGTTAAAGCCGAGCCCTCCCCGCTCCATCCTCCCATTAACACTCGTTTTCAACTGTGCAAACAAGATAGTAACAACACTCCAAACGCAGCAAACGCTAAATTCAGATCCCGGCTCCGTGCCTCATAAATTTTCATCCTGGCATCACTTCTTGTTCTTTTTACAGCGTTTTAAAAATGTAGGTTAGCCTTTGCATTTTAAGCAGCCGCGATTGTATCAAATGCCGGGATTTTACAGCAGCCAAGATGTTCCCAAGTTTGATGAACTGATCTCAAGTGAGATAAATTATGTCAGTTGTCGGCTTTGTCAGTAAATCACGAGTTGACATTTCCCTGATTTGTAAAGGTATAATGTAGCAGAGGAGAGAAGTGAGCTCTTGAAAACCTGCATGGAAGGTGAGATTAATAAGCAGTTCAAAGAAAATGTCCCAATGTAATGGGCTTGGAACATCCACACTCAATTCCAGTTCATTTGTTATTTCTCAGGTTTTCTTTTTTAGGAATTCAAAAAATGCTGTATAAAACATTTTATGGAATATTCCATCTATGTGCTCCTTTGCTTTACAATAATTGACAACATTTACATATATTTCCATGTTATATTATGCCATAAATTTGCATAGATCCAGGTAAAATTGTTCAGATTTAGACCTGCTGCTTCAATGAATTTCAGAAGCTGAATCACAGCTCCAATCTGAATTGCATTGCTCCCAGAATTCCCTCTCCTGTGCAGCACTGCAGAATATATCCCTGGTTAATAACCCTGGTGGTGCCTGTGCTGTGGAGCTGCACCAGTGGCTGTCTGTCCACCCATCCTACATCAGGGCAACTCCTGGAAGAGGCACTGCTGAGATGAAACCACCCTGTGTAGCTCAGTCCCCCGAGGGGTCTCACCTGCTCTTCTCCTCCCTCCGTGCTCACCTGAAGGGAACGAGGGTTTGAATGACCCAGCATGGCACAGGGTGGCAACATATTCCACTTTCAGGCAGTATTGAAGAGAGGAATTCTACCAGTTTTCATCTTGAAGCTAATTTAACCCAATTTAGCCCACTTTGTGTGTTCACACTGCTTTCTGGAGTTATTTTTATTGCTGTGGAGCCGTGCTTGCAGGCACAGATGGTTCCCGAAATGAACAAAACCAAACCCCACTCCAGCCGGCCTGGGAACAGTTATATTAAAGTGTTACAATTTGGTTAAGAAGTAATTTGGGGCTGTGTTTTGATTTACACTAACTGAAATGCACTGGTTAGCCACAGAGATGCCATGAATTTATATGTGGCATTTGGCACATGGACCGACCATCTGGCCCCTGTAAAGTGCACACGGGGCATCACAGCCTCAGGGGCAATGTCTGAGCTATGCTTTGATCACCATCAGGAATTTTTTTATAGGGCTAGTCCATCAGCAAATCTCATTGAGCAGAGCTTTAGCACTGGCAGATAAAACATACAGTAAAAATCATGGATAGTAAAGCAACGGGAGGTTACCCATGCTATTGCTAATGTCGTCTTGAACACAGCCAAGAGGCTGATGAACCATAATTCGCATGTTTTAGACAAGATATTCTTTCCATATACGCACTTTTTGACCTCATTTAGTTGCTGCTTTTAAGGTAGAATCCTTCTGAAAGCAAAACTTCACAGTGAGGAGAAAGAGGATGGGAATAATTACATGAACACGCGAAGCAAAGAGCTTAAGGATGCTAAAGGCCAACTCCTCCCGTGAATACTTTTAGTACTGCATGGAAAAAGGAATTGAGAAATAGTGACAGGGTATCACAGCCTTGCAGGATTATCTGGCGGAAACAAAACGCGTCCGAGTTTGCCAGCTGGTGCCAACAGCTTTTTACCTTGATGTTCCCTTGTGTTATTGGTGTTTGCATCACAATAGCACTGAGACCGCACAGAAGCCAGCACGGCTCCGCATCCGCCAGCGGCAGAGACAGAACTCCTGCCCTGAAAGCCTGAGTGTTCACACCGGCAAAAAAAAAAAAAAAAAGGAAAGATAATTAACTGTTCACCAGAGAAACACTTAAGTGTGTTCCGAGAGTGAGCTCCAGCCCACCAGCACCCAGATCACTGCTGGCACCAGGTTTCCTCTCCGGGCTATGTGTTCTGCCCAGCCAGGCTCCTGCAGCTGGGAGCAAAGATTTGGCTCCCTGCAACCCTGTGGAAGGCAGAGGTGGCCCCAGACCAGACTCACTGTCACCGGTGTTGCTGCAAACTTTCGCTTTCATTTCGAGAAGCCAAATTTTGTTTCATCCTGCAGCCCTGCCCCGGTGCCACCTGCCAAGGCCAAGCAGCAGCAGGACACTGTCCCCCTCCAGCGCAGGGGCTGTCCCAAACCTCTCCCCTCTTTTCGTCTCCCCTCCCAGAACCGAGACCCCTCCTCCACAGCAGCAAAGCTGCCACCAAAACCCCCCCCTTGCTCAGGGACGTGGCCAAGAGGAGCATTTGGCACCAAACTGAGCAGTAGGAGGCTTGCGGGGGGTGGATGGCACCAAAGACCCAACAGTCCGGGGACTCAGCACCCGTGGCAGCAGGACAGGCAGCTTCATTCAACAGCTGCTGGATTTCCGTGCATCCCATTTCCCAGCCAGCAGAGCTGGGAACACGGGCATCCCACCCGGGTGGCCAGCACATGGCAGTTCCATGCCCAGAGCTGCCCAGGGAATGAGTGAGTGGGAATCCCTTCTGGATCAGCTGCTTCCAAAGTAACAGGGAATGTCACTGCTCATCTTTTGGACTGGATTTGAGACCAAGATGAACTCTGCTGGCTTAATTAGCTAACCATAAATAAACATCATTTACAAGACCTAAACATTTTAAAACACCCTGTTAAGCATCTGAAACATAAATGCTTTAATTATAGACTAGCTCAAGACTGAAGTAACACTGGGATAAATGCTATAGAGCAGCTGTCTATGAATATTTTACAATGAAATTGCTCTGTGTTCTCCAGGTCCACAGGGACTATCGGGCTGGAAAGAACACATTCATTCTTCAAAATGCCTGTTCTCCTTTCCCTGGGGGTGCCACTGCCCCCCAGCTCTGCCAGTTTGCCAAAAGCTTTGTCCTCAGTTAAGTGCCCACAGTGAGCCCAGACATTTGGGGGTTCTCTGCTGCTGTGCCAGATTCTGTCCTTCTGTGGCTCTACTCACCACCCAGCTCAATCACTTGAAGGATTCCCTTGACTGCAGCACGCTCTGGACCAGACCCCAAAATCTGTATTAACGTCTTTAAAATCTACAGAGGAAGTCTGGTTTTCATTTTCTCTTGAAAACCCATTTTAATTAACAGTGGTATAAATGGACCAACACCCTGGAAAATAAGGCCACAAATGCCCAAGGGGAGACAAATTACAAAGACAACCCAAAGCCACTGGTATAAATCATTTATCCATCTGCCTCAGCTCCAGTCCAGTATCACTCTGGTCACTACATTTTACTGCAGCTGGGAAAATGCAGCCTCAGAGTAGGGAACGATCAGCATTTTCCTGGCTTTGTCCAGCTGATTCCAAGGTTTGCATCTCAGAGCAGTCTGATTTCCTAGGAGCTGTTTACTGGTGTAAGAGCAGCTCAGGAAAGCCCAGCCAGGAGCAATCCTGCAGTTTGTGCTGTGCCAACACAATATAAGGAAGGTGTCTTATTCCAAAGGGATGCAACAGAGCAGCCATCGGTGTTTTTTCCATGACAAAGTCCACTTCCTGAGCTCCAACCTGGTGCTGGATGTCAGGCTTTGAAATCCAGAAAATGGCAAAAGGGACTTACATATTCCTTCAGCTGACATTCCTGTTTCACCAGGAAAATCCAAAATGTCTCTAATTCGAGTCAGTATAATTTACTCTAAAGATAAAAGTACTCAAAGGCTTTTGTTCTAAGTGTTAATATGATGGTCACAGGTCTCTAATTTACTGTAAAATATGAGCAAACAGACAAACTGAATCAGCCCCCAGAGAGCAGAAGGCAGGCAGCCAATTCCACCTTCAGACAAGGAACGCTCCATCCCTGGGATCTGTTGAACACCTGCAAGACATTGATTGCACTTAAGCAGCCACCATTAGAATGTTAATGCCATCCCTGCCTCCAAAACACAGGATTTTTCACACACAAAGCACGAGCTCTTCAGCAGTTTTTTTGCTATATGAAGTAAATGGAGCAAGTGATTTTTTTCTTTAACTACAGGCTGGAAACCCCGTTCCTGTTACATTGACAGCAATCTATTAGTTAAGGAAATCAAGTTTTTACTCACTACAGGAGGAAAAAGAGATACTTAAGCTTTTATGTTAGTTCATTCTCTATTAATGATAAACATTGGGAGCCTGGCAAGGATAGATCATCTTGCATTTATTGCTGTGAGTATATTAAGAATTAACAGCAGCAGAGCAGTAATTAAACACCAAATGCCTGTGCCCACGGTGCTGCCAGAGCACTTCACTGCACACCTGGGCTGGGCAGGAGCACGGACCAGAGAGGAACCCTGTGCCCCCAGAAGATGCCAACAGACGAGCTGGGAATCCTTCAGCCTTGTCCCTGATGCCAGTGGGAAAGTCACCAGCATCCCAGTGGATCAGCCTCCACGAAAAAAAGAATAATCACTATTGCGTTACTGCTACTTCTGCTGGAATTAAATTTTAATTTTTCCCATTCTGCCATTATTGCATGTTTTTCCCTACTGGTTTCTTCTGCTGGTTATTGCCTCAACTTCAGGCTCCAACATTCCAAACATTTATTTATGCTGTCACAATAAATGTGAAGTGTATTCTGTTTGCATCATGTTTTCCCTTTCCTTATTCAGTGCTTCAAGATTTATTAAATACCAGTGCCTAAAGCATACCAATCTTGTTGTCCTTTTGGAAGACCTCAGGGCATATTTGGTTTATTAACCATCAAAGCAGTTAATTTATATTAGTGTAAATAAAATACACACTTCACCTTAATGAGAATCTAGAGCTTAATTTGGTTTTGTGTAATGCATCATCTGAAAACACATAAGTTTTCACAGCCCATATTTTATACTCAGGTTCATCCATGCCCATGAATTCCCATATCATCAAAAATACTTAGAAGACCACAAAGAATTTTCAAAAATAAAATTCATATTTCCATTCTGCCTTTTAAGATTGCTCTTCTTCCCAAAAGAGCTTTTCTAAGCAACTTTTCACAGCTTAAAGTTCTGTTCAGTTTAAATAAGCGTCCACACATTCTGATGATTATCTGAAGTTCCTCCAAACTGCTCTGGGGGAAAAAAGTAAATCAGATTGAGCTGCAGTGTGCATCGTGTCTCTCAAAAGATCCAGCTACCAGGCCCTGGGAGAGAAGCTTAAAAAGAGATTTGCAAAATTCAAATTCTTTTGCCAAAATGCAGCCAACACACTGGGCTTTGATCCCTGTTAGTGCCCACCACCCACCTCCGGAGCTCCAGCCTGACTGTTCACAGCAAGCCAAATCTTCCAGAGTCCAGCCAAAAATTCTGCTTAGTCTGATGCCAAAGCCAGTTTAGAATTTTTGTTTTGTCACACGTTCAGCAAGGAAAACTTAAATGCCTTTTTTCCCTTTGCTTCCAGAGATCAGTTGTTTCCAGGGACTCTTTCCTTTGGGAGCCTCTCCAGGGGTTGGGCCGTGCGGCCCCTTCCAGAGAGGGGACAGGAGCCCTTGGGGGAGGCTGCCACGAGCCGACACACACACGGCCCCCGTGGGACAGATAAAACAGAGCTGGAAACCTCTGGAACAAACGATAAGGCTGCTCCAGCAGCCAGGTAGCCCGGCCCCAGCCCCGCAGTGCCAGGTTTGCTCCGAGAGCAGCACTGGATGTGCCACGCACACACATCCCTGCTCCTGCCCTCCCGGGGAACGCTGCCAGCCCAGCGGCTGCAGGGCTTCTCCCCTCTGCTTCTCGCCCTGACAGGGAAGCAGATCCGTGCCTGGAACAAAGCACTAAGGAAAGGTGGTACAGATTTTCTGCAAGTGAAGAGGACTCCGCTGCGCCAAGGATTCCGCTTGTCCCGGGCGCGCTCCGCGGGAGACAGCCCAGTAACCAGCTCGTGGAGGAGCAGCACCTGCCAAATTATGGCCATTTCACGAACCAAACTGTTCCAAGAGAAGATGATCGCGTTACTAATGCTCTTGCAGTACTCCAGCCTGCAGCAGTGTTACCTGTCTCCAATGGGATCTGGACTCACAACACGTCTGCGGGTGAAAAGAAGCAGAGGGATGTTCATCTGGTTCCGACTCTCAGACAGGTATTCTTGAGAACTCCAGCCTAATCTTCACATTATTTGCTTTATGAAACACTCTGAAAGAAATCAACTTTGGAAGGACTTCTATCAAATGTACATATTAGCAGTTTTCACTGTGACCTATTTCTCAGGCAATTCTCGTGTCAGGGTATTTATAGCAGTTCTGCAGAAAGGACTGAAATTAGAAAAACTCCCTGAATAGAGCAGCAGGCACATTGTGGTTCGTTTTATTATTTAAATGTGTTCCTTTCACTCCAAACAGCAAAATTAAATAAGGAAGGAAAAGAAATATTCTAGCAGTCAGAACATTTTGAGTGACTTGCATTCCTATCGATGTCCACATCTCTATATTCATGCACAGAGGCAATGGCAGTGCAGCAATTCTATCTGGCAAACCGAGTTAACTCTCATCCATAAAATGTGCCATTTAAATTCCAGGAGGGCTAATGAACAGCGTAGGAAAAGAGACCACAAGAAAAAAAAAACCACAAGAAGCAATTTAAAACAGCTTTCAATGACTACAATGTACTTCTCTTCCCAAACTGCTCTGTGATTTTTCATTTGCTGAAGGTGTGGACACCTGCCAGTTTGGTGGAGCAGGTAAGTCAGTGGAACCCATCAGCCATCTGTTCTCCTCCCACACACAGCCCAAAAAGCATCATAAATATGCAAAGAATCACAGAACCCCTGAGGGAGTGGCTGGATAACAATAGCTTTAATTTTTCATTTGTTTATTTGATTTGCTGTAATGAAGGAGCTACTGGAGCAACATCCGAAACAAGTGACATGCAAAAAACTAAACTTTAGGGCAAAATGCAACTGTTAGAAGCAAATCTGCAGTGTTTGATTTGATCCTGGTTTGAGTTGTTTGAGTTCACACTCTGCTCAGCCATCAGCACCACTTTGTCATGGACAGGGCCCTGACTTTGTTTAAGTATTAACTGCTTTGAGGGACTCAGTTAATCTGTAAACCAGACACTTGCATGGCTCTGTCACTCACCACCAGAACACCTGATTTAATGCTCGGAGCAAGGCAGAGGAGTCACTGCCCCAACCCAGCTGAATGATGCATCACATTTTGCTATCAAAGGTGTTGAAAGCATTTTCCCCAGATCTTTGCAATTCAATGCCATCAAAAAGCACAGTTACGACTGGAGGGCAGGGATGGATGGATTGCTGCAAAATCACTCGAAGAAAACCATCATAATTATGAATGGCAGGAAGCTCGGGGTAGCCAGCACTGCCACGGAGAGGGGAACCAACCACAGAACAAGGCCTTCAGAACAACTTCAGAAATGTTCTCAGAGAAACAAGGGGCAGAAAAGAGCCCCCAGACACACACACAGACACCCCCTCCAGGAGCTCCTCACCATTACCACCAACCAGCAGATATTTACTACAGGTATTCACCCAGAACTGCCCCCCAGGGTGACCCACTTGAATCTCTGCCGCAGGACACTGATGGGACTTGTATTTTAATGTTGCCTGTATTTTGGTTTGGGGAAGCTGCCTCTGAGGGACAGAGCAGGGACAGCATCCCCCTGTTGGGAGGGGACTCACAGCACTAAAACAAAAGCTCCCTCCGAGCTCCACCACTCCCAACAATTCCCACAGAGCTTTAATGCATCTTACTTCAAGCAGCAATTCTGAGGAGGAAATAGCAATCTTCATTAAGGATTAGGCAAACAATTAACTTATTATGTTCAATCTTTTTAATGTGTGTCTGGGTACACAGGAACAAAAACAAACACAGCTTAAGCACACTACAAGGGGAAAACCTGTGTGGGTTTCCTCATTTCAAATGAGACACAAGTCTTGCCAGTAAATTTAAGGGGGCCAGGATTCAGTCCTGCATCACTATCCTTTAGTCTACACACACTCAGAGTAGTCACCACCCTCACCCTGAGGCCAGATTTGGGCTGCAACAGCTGTTTTAATTGTGCTTAGGTTATTAACATGTTTATCTATTCCTATATCTGGTTTCCAAGGAGCAGGTACCATGCTGCAATGCTGGTTATGAGGTGTCAGTTTGAGCATAAAGCACAGGACCCACCCTCAAGCATCCCCTCCTCCTCATTCCTTCCTCCTCTTTGTAAAAAAAAGCACTAAAGCAGCAGCAGCAGCAGCAAATGCCTGATGTTTTCAACAAAACTTTGTCACATTCTAAGATTCTGCTCTAAGCTTTTTTGTCTGTTTTATTTTATGGCACTTTTAATGGGAGGTTTCAACAACCCCATCATTAAATGAAAAGGAAAGAAACAGGAAAAAAGAATAATTAAATTTTTTAAGATTCTTTCTGAAGGAAAATGGTACTATATCATTTTAAATGTTTAAAATCCAGCTGACTCCAGCATTTCTGCTGATGACTTCAGCAACTCACAGAGCAATTTAAAGAAATTAAGGCAGCTGGAAAATACAGTCTATAGTAAAACTACATAGATTATCCTATTTCAGGGGAGAAACAGCACAACAGATGTTCTTAACTTCTGAGGATCTTCCATAAGTCACACATTTGTATGAAGTCTGACAACACCGATCCCATTGTGGGTCCCACAGGACAGAGACACCAAGGCCTGGGACTTGGTCACCTGCAGAAACCAGGCACGGAAAGGAGGAAGGAGTCTCACTGCAGCAAATGCACCCAAGGCAGGTGCCGGTCACACTGAAAAGTGCAGCTTGCTTAGAACAGGAGATTAAGCAATTAAGTTGTGCTAGGCTGAAGCTATGAGAGCTGAAGCAAGGTGCTCAGCCTTGATGCTTTGTGGGCTCTGACGCTTTTAAGTGAAGAAAAGAAGTCTGGGCTAGGGGAGAGAGGAGGGAGGAGCAGAGAGAAGGGAAAATAAAAGGAATGTGGAAGCTAATCCCAAGCGCTGTGAAAAGGTCATGTGCTTCGATATGAGTAATTAATTTTCTTAGAGCAATGTTGAAAAGGTTAACCTGATTTATGGAATGCAATTTAATTTAAAATGTGTTGTGTACCTTGTTAAAAGGGTCCAATTATAGCTGCTAATTCTGTGGACTGACACGTGCGACGTGGTCTGATAATACCCTGGTGTGAGGGGGAACACGTGCCAGCCAATAATTAGACATGGCCTATCGAAATTTGAGGGGGAAGGAAAACTGGTAGAAATGCTGAGAAAACAACTGCTCTCTATGCCCAGGGCCCAGAGTGTCCCCTTGCTCGGAGGAGCACTCGGTGATTCATTTCAAGGCAGGTTTGTGTTCAGAGTGGTTTATCATGGTGCTTTGAGACAGGAGTAATAATGCCAGATACGTACAGGTCAGCCCACGTTGCTCCTTGACCTTCATTCTGTTAATTCTTCTTGCAAAAACCAAACTAAACCCCATCCTCCTTCCTTGATGTCTTGGTGAGCAGAGGGCAAGGGGCGGACAGAGCCGTCCCAGTGCTGCTTGTATGCAGAACTCAGTAACAACATAAATATCACAGGCTGTGGGGATCCTCAGGGAGAAGGGATTGTGGTCAGAATTTCCAGTCTGGAAACTTTTGTCCTGATCCACTCCGTGCTCAGCTGCCCATCCTCCCTGGACTCCGTGGTGTCCCTGTTCCTCCCAGTGCTGGGAGGGTGCCCAGCGTCCCCCGGGGACCCACTGGAGCAGCCGTGCTGCTGCACTCCTCCACAGCAGGAAGGCATCCCAGGAGGATGCAGCCCTGAAGCCACTGCCTGCCCATGCCACAGTGAAATATTTCGTTTGGTTTCCTCTGGTACCTCCTCATTTCTGTCAGCCTCCAAGGCCAGCAGCCAGAGTTACTCCCTGTGCGTTTTGTAGCCGCTCCTTCAGTGAACAATTAATGGGGTGTGTGTGAGTGCAGTGACTCAGTTTAATGGGGGTATTCCTGCAGGCCATGTTCCCAAAAATGTGTGTGCAGTTCTCCCACAATGTTCCCTCCCACAACGAACCCCTGCTCAGTTTGGTACACTGCAGATTAACAGAGGAACTGCAGCAACCCAAAAACCAGTCCGCAGGATAAATATCCCTACAAGGAGCAGAAAAAATTGATTAACACAGCCCCAAGGTACCTCTTGTTCCTAAACTGGGTTAGTCAATGGCTGCCAAAATCGTGTGGCTGCAAAGGGTGGCTGAGGCAGTGGTAGCTCCAGGTGCATGGGAGAAGGACCTGTGCTGCTGAGAGGGCTGTGCCTGGCCCCAGGTGAGCAGGAGGCAGGAGACCTGCTGCCAAAATGTGGTTGTTGTTCACCCTGAAGCCAGAAACACACCTGGGTGTTCAAGATGGAATTCGCCCTCAAAACCGACAGTGTTTCCACTGTCAAACACAGTGAGCTGTGTGCAGGTGGATTTCCAAGTTATTGTAGACTGTCAGTGCTCGGGAATTGCTGTGTGACAAGAACTGTGCGTCCTTCCAGCTCCTCTCGTGCATCATTTCTCTACAGGGTTTGAGGAAAAAAGGCTGAGGGGTTATTTGATGATGAGCACAGCATTCAGCACCCCAGTCTAGTGGGAAGGTGCCTCTGCCCATTGAAGGGGAGTTGGAATGAGATGAGCTTTAAGGTCCCTTCCAACCCAAACCATCCTGTGATTCTTATTCTTTTAGTGTTGCTTCTGCTGAGAAAAAGAGCATGTGCGTATCAGGCTTTTCTGAAAAACTTTATGGAAGTGCTCCTGGAGAAATGGAACAAGCTTTTGTTTAACACTTTGAACAGACAGAGCCAAAAGCAGCCTGTATTTATATTGATCTTTCAGATTCCTATTGCTTTGACATTGAGTATTGAAACTTTTTTTGACATTTTATTAAAAAAATATTATCTGAAAGGGCAAGGATAATGGAAGAAACTCCTACCTGTCCTCTATAACCCCAGCTATTCTCATGTTCCCTTCTGCAAACAAAGCTCTTCCCAACCTTTACCCAGAGCTGGTTTGTATTGCCATCGCCAAATTAGCTCAGGAAGCTGCATCTTGTGATAACTTCATTATGTTCTATTGACTTCTGGGGGAGCTGAAAGGAATATAATGGCAATTTCCCATAATGGATAACTGGCTGGGGAAGCCAGGCCAGGGAAATGGCCATTCCCTCCTCTACCCTTGCACAGCCAAATCACTGTCAGACATTTCATTTTCTGATGTGCATGTTGGCCTCTTATCAAGCTTTTTTCACCCAAAGAGGATTCCTCCTCAGAGGAATATGAGGATTAGCATCAGATGGGAAAAATACAGTTTGTACTACCAGAATGTTAAAGGGGCAATTGTAATTTCTCAGCTGCAAGGGACACTTAAAGCAAATTACCTCAATTAAAAGAATAAGAATCAGGGAACTGCTTTAAATGAAAAAAAACATTCAGATAGGATGTGTGTGTCTGTTTGTCATCGGGGGCTTAATATTTACTTCTGCTGATGAGACTTTGTCATGCTCTATTACAATTCATAGACTCATGTTCCCAAATTTTATGCACCAAAATGCTTTGATTTATAGGGCATAAGTTCCTTTTCTCTGCGAATTCCTTTAATATTGTCATAAATGTGGTCAGTGATGCTTATCTCATGGTATTAATGTGCCTCATTTAATTATATTGTCTTGCTCAAAAAGTGCACTTCGTTTGAAGGAAACTACAAATTGTTAACTTTCGGTAAATGCACATTTCTCTCACTAGAGAACAGTGCTGGTGCCTTCTGCAGCCGGCAGTGGGATGGGTGTTTGGGAAGGGCCATGGAGTGGGGCAGTGCGTGGAAGAACATGAAGGATTCTTGGGTCAGTGATAACTCAGGCCCTTTCAGTCTCTGCTTCACGTGGGGGCCCCAGTTTCTGTCCCTCTTTCCCTGCTCTGAGGCTGCTCCCGGGTTCTCACTCCCCTATTTTAGGCTCATGGAGGTGTGACTCCCTATTGATTACTTGATCTGTGTAATTACAATCAAAACTACAGGGATTTCAAGCCTGATTGACTGCAAAATAGAAATCTATTGGCTTGGCTGGACTCCTAATGACCAGGATTAGGAGAGAACATGGTTTGGGGCTGCTCCTTCCCTGCAGGATTGGTTTAGGGTAACTGGAGATTGGCGAGGTTTGTGCAGGAAGGCACTGATCCCATCAGAGCAGGCTGGGGGGGCTTGTCTCCTTCATCCCTGCCCGTGGCTGTGCCTGTGGCATGCTGGTTTTGTGACCCCTCTGCAGCAGCCCGCTGTCTACAGGAATCAGGAGCAGAGCCTGGGAGTAACTGCAGGGCGAGCCAAGGAGCTGCAGCAGGAGAAATGCAGCCAAAAGCCCCTTTCCCACCTGATCCTGGCATCCCTTCTCCCACTGGATGTCCCCTTGGCCAGCGCGTGAGCTCCCAGCATGAGTGTGGGCCCTGGAGTTTTGTCTGTCCCCACCCTCAGAAGCTGAACGAAGGAGCACCAGCAGGCAGGGGAAGGACCTTTTTCTTTTTTTAAATAGGTTTTCATTTAAAAGATGCCAGAGCCAGCAGATTAGTGTCTTGACTATATAGGTTTCCTACAGATAAGGCAGAGAAATTGATTTCAATTACCAAAGTGGATAGACAGGCTGCTCTGCTCTCCCGAGGATTGTTAACCCTCGAGAGGCAAGAACTGAAAACCAGGAGGGGGTTTGGAACCTCAAGCCATTTCCTTAGGAGCAGCTGTGCCTCTCGGAGCATAAATCCTCACAAAGAGAGAGAGCTAAAGAAAGGAGGTTTATTTAAGGATGTACAATGATCCTTGTGATACTCTGGGATTTCAGCAAGCTTTCAGATCCTTCCGCGAGGCTCTGGAGGCCAAGGGTTAAAGTGGCTGCAGGGATTAAAGGATTTGGTGCCTTTCAAGCACCAGGTTCACCTTTTCCAAGAGCAGTCTGGCTGCCGGGAAGTTTTCCTGGGAGGCTCCAGGGCTGGGGCAGGGCAAGGCTTTGCGGTGACGGATCCCAGCTGGACTGGGAGCAGAATCCCAGGGCACCGCCGGGCTCGTGCCCTGCTGCTGGGCACCTCCATCGCCTGGGGCTCAGCCCCAGGTCACCTTCGCCAGCGGGAACAGAGGAGACGGAGCTGTGGACGTGTCCAAGGCAGGAGCTCGTGGGACTGGGCAGTGTGGAGGGAGACTGGCAGGGGCAGGCAGCTGGGCATTTCCTTGGCACGTGTGGGGAGGCGGCTTCTGGAGCATCCTCAGAGCTCTGCCACCCTGTGCTTACACACCCTGCGATTCCTGAGCGGGCTCTGTAATTGTGTCCACAGGGGGCCTGCTTCCCTTCCCTCCTCAAATCCAATTTGCTACTCCTTGCAGCTTCGCTGCTGCCTGATAATGGGCACCTTGCGATAGATTTTTCCGCTATTCACTGCCTGGGTCTCTTTTGTCCTACCACAGGGAAATTTGCCCCTGCGGGTCTCACAGTCGGCTTCTCAGCTGGGTTTCACATAGGCTTTTATTGCCAGCAGCATCTGCTCTCCCCTCCAATTACTCCAGCACATGTCTTTGATTCTTTCCTTTACTGGGTTCACCAGCAGCTTCTGCCCTCGCTGAACTCCCCAGCAGACTCTCCTTGCTGCCTCCAGGTATCTGGGGGGTCTTGCTGTGGTCAGGAATCAGATGTTGCACATTGCCACGTCAGAACAGAAGGAATTCAGTGATGCTGCACAGCAAGAAGACCAGTGTAATAAGCATATTTTAGCAATCACAGAAAAACACAGCAAATAAATAAGACTTTGTTTCAGGCCAGCGAATACATTTGTTGCTGGAAGCGGCTCAGCAACTGCAGCTTTTGTGTCCTTTCAAACACAATTATATATTTCAGAGAAACATCCTGTGGTTTGTACTTTGCTTGTGTGTTAATGTGGACAGGACTGTCCTCTGTGTGCACAGCACCCTCTTTCCCTCCCTTTTGCTTTTCCCGGATCTGGGTGTGCTCCCAGGATGGGGGATGCCTGTGTGGCACAGCCACATCCAGGTGTGGCCTCAGGCAGGTTCCCAGGGAGGCTGCAGCACAGCAAACAACATTTCTGGAGATGCCTGGGTGTTTTTTTCTCCCTAATGAAAAATGGTTTCTGACATACTGGAAATGTGGATACACATCTAGGTAGAGAAATGTTTCGTTTTTATCATGTCTTAAGCTCAAAACGAATGTTTTCCATTCCCAGCAGTGGTTTCTGCAAGGAAAACCTAATCATTCCCTTCACAGCAGTTCAGTTATTTTCCATCTCACTCTGTGAACAGCTCCTGGATTTCAGATAAGGATCTCCTGCTTGAATGCTGAGGGAGGAGGTGGCAAAGAATATGTCAGGGGCATTTACCCTCATACCTGCCCAGCTTTCTCCACTGCTCTTTGGTGGGGAACATGGTGGGATCTCAGTGATGTCAGCATGAACTTTCTGGAAGGGCCAAAGGTAAATAATACCAAGGTCAAAACGCTTTGAGAAGGCTAACTGGGTAAAACCAGGTTTCATTCACAACCCAGGATTTCCAAAGCACCTGCAGATTTTTTCCCCTTTTCCCTCTTGGCTGCTGGCATCATTAATGCTGGGATTTAAGATGACAGAGCTTTAATTGTGCAGGACAAAGGCGTCTGGTTCCCTGTTTCACTGATCAATTCCAGTTCATATATTGTAGCAGGAACAAAACTCTTTACAATGCTGACAATTAAGTAACATCCTGATAAACATCCCCTTTTGTTTTATTTAAATGAAAATGCCTTTATTTCCACAGAGTGGTATCTTGTAACAATAAGATTCACTGTCCCTGAAGCTTGGTTAATTAAACACAGTATTTGCAATCTACCAAAACAAGCTGTTTTATGCAAGCTGATAACAGGGTTTCAGTTTCATAATGTGAACAATTGGGTTATGCAAATGCCAGGATTTTAAGCCCCTGTGATCTGTTTTTGTTGCCTTATTATCTGTTTCTGTCTACAAACGCCAAATATAGACATCCCAATTAAAACAGCTAAATGCCATTAAGTCCAACTAAAGATGTTTTTATCAGTTAAAAACTTCCTCAATTTAATTACCAATAAGGTTTGAAATTGGCCTTTCTTAACCCAGACTCCTCTCCCACACTTCCATCTGTTTGTTTGATTCTCCCACTAACTCCACCATGGGTTTTGCTCCTTGGTGGAGTTTTGAGCCCTTTGGAGACCTGGTGGGAGACAGGCACTGAGCCGAGGTGGTGCTCACCTGGGGGCAGGTGCATTGACCCAGAACTTCCTCCTCCAGCAGGTCCGGAGGGCCTTGCTTGGTGGTTGGGTGAAGGACCAGGCCCTGGACGTGAGGATTAAACCCGCCCAGGTGATGTTACTCGTGGAAGCTCATCCTACAGAGCTGCTCTGATGCATGTCATGTCCCTGCGGTGTGGAGCCCATCCCACACCCACAGGTAAGAGGCAGGAAGGTAATATCACCATGGAATAGAAGGGAATAAACGGAGCAGAGGCATCCTGGCACAGACGTGAGCCCTCGGATGTCCGCGCTCAGCGAGACCCCCAGCTCGGAGTTCACACACCCTGCAGCTCACCCTGGTAAGTGCACACCCCTGTGAGCTCAGCTGGGGCTGCTCTGTCGACACCAGAGCCACACGTGGGACCCTTTTTGCTCCTTCACGGGCCGAGTGTTGCTAACAGAGCCCTTCCCCTCCCCTTTGGCTGCTGCTCCTCCGCAGCAGGGCCGGAGGAGTGCCCTGTTCCCCG
Source organism: Atrichornis clamosus (assembly GCA_013400975.1). Classification (NCBI taxonomy): domain Eukaryota; kingdom Metazoa; phylum Chordata; class Aves; order Passeriformes; family Menuridae; genus Atrichornis; species Atrichornis clamosus. The sequence continues at coordinate 50,396 of WBMZ01007387.1, forward strand.
CCCCGGGCTCGGGGCAGCGCAGCCCAGGGGACGAGCTAAGATGCCCCTCACCTGGAGACAGGTGTGTGCGAGGCCTTTGGTGATGGCGCTGGGGGAAGCCTCTCAGCTCTCAGCTTTCCCCAGGAGGATGTAACAGATCCCCCAGCGACGCTCAAAGCTTTGCGCTGCTTCCAAAGTGCAGTAATTTAACTTTATATCAGCCATGTTTGCAGCAGCTGTCAGTCACCATGACAACAATATTAACACTCATGATGGCTTTGTTGTGAGCACCAGAGAATGTAATATTCTGGAGGGAAGAAGCAGCAATTGCTCGAGCAGTTTCTCACAGCCGAAGTGACTCTATTGAACTGGGAGAGGTTCAAACTGTATTTTAAACATACAAGAAAAGACTTGCTTTTGGAGTATAAAATGACTTGAACTAACTTCAGTCTGACAAGAGGAAGCAAAGGGAATCACTGGAATAAATATGTGTGAGGCTGGAAGATTAGAAAGACACATTCTGAAATCTCACAGAAATGCAAACTCCCTCTTTTTGAAGGCACTGCCTCTGGAATGGCAATTTACATTTCTTTAAACTTGGGGAGGGAGAAGGAGGGTGATTTAAAGGGGCTTTGCCAGCCTTATGGTTCTTGTCTTAAACATGAAATAGTTACTCAGAGGGTCGATCTTAGTCTGTATTTTCACTAAGAATTAAAACAGGGAAAAAAGTGTCCTGGGTTTCAAACGCTGGAGTTTGTCTCTTAATCATTTCATTTTTTCGGTAGAAACAAATCCTTCTCTCTCTCAATATTTAGTATCTTTACTGTTTCCAGCCTCCATCCTTCCCCTCCAGAGATACCCCTGCATTAAGATAAGGCATTGATTGTCTGCAGTGGGAAACACATCCTAGTTAATTTGTTCATTATTCCTTTTTTAACTTAAGATTGATGACTTATTAAGCTATGGTTAATTACAGAGTTTATTACTATGAAAAGAAAGAAAAGCTCCACATCTTCAGCTGATTCTGTTCTTGGCCAATCTGAATTTCTGGCATTGCTCTGTCCCAGAGAGCTGTGGCTTTCATTTAGCACCCACTGAAACCCAGTTTTGGGACGTGCAGCTTCACACCTCAGGGGCCTGGTTGAGCAGATGTGTCAGTGACCTTGCAGTTGCTGGTTTTCCCTTCAGGTCCGGAGCTGGGATCCCCCAAAACTTCAGCAGTGTGTTTTAGAAGCCCCTGTGTACCTTCAGGGCCCCAGTGAGGACCGGAGCTGTAGCATCACCTCAGGCCAGCAGCACCAGGGAAGCTCCACGGGGACCCCCAACGCGATCCACCGAAGGGGAGAGCACCGAGCACCAGCATGGGAGAGTCTGCGGAGGAGCAGGGCTGGCTGGCAGCACAGGAGAGAGGCAGAGGGACAAGTCAAGAGCCAAGGGCAGATTTCTCTCCCAAAAGCATTTCTGGAGCAGTGGTGCTCCCTCCAGGCTGTGCGTTGGCTGCAGAGCCATCACTTTCCAAACAATGTGTGAAACAAGCCAAGAGGACAACGCTACAGGGAGCCCAATATTCTCTCCCTGCCAGTATTCCAGGTGGTGGAGGAGTTATGAAGGAGGTGCTGCAGCCTCCAAAGGTTTCCTCTGGATCCTCTGCTCTGTGTCACCATCAGGACCACAATTAGCTGTGAACCCCACTCCTGCCTTGTGAAAATGTCAGCTTCCCAACCTCCCTGAGAGAACACATTTTCAAGAAAAACACAGATGTTAAATCAATTCCTCCATCTTTCCTCCTTCCCATTTTTTCAAGCTGCTAACATTGTCCTTTTGGGAATGTACTCATGAACCATAAACATCTGTCAGTTTGCTGCAAACAATTCCCAGCCCTTAGCTGAGCAGGCTCCTCTCTCTTTACTCGCTCCCAGCAGCCAGGCTAGTCACACTGGGATCGTGTGAGATGATGGGCAGGCAAAGGCTGACTGATATTTTGCCTTCAGACATGAAACGAGTGCTCGTGGCTTGTTTTCCCCCTCCAGAGGCAGCAATTTAGAGAAAAAGAGGAAAAAAAAGGCATTGGGATAGGAGCAGAAACAGCTCCAACAGCAGCCCATGAGAGTGGATTACAGGATGTAAAAGTGATAGAAATGTCGGTAAAGTGAGCAGTGGGGTAAACGTTTGAGTGTCCACTCCCTGTGTCCTGCTCAGCACGGAGGTGGCTGTGGGCATTGCCACCACGCGTCCCACCCCTGGGCTGTGTCAGCCACTGGCAGGGATGCAGAGGCAGTGACACCACTAAAGCAGGCACAGGTTTTGTGGTGCCAGCCCAGCTGAGTGGGCACCGTGCTCTGACAAAATCCTGGACGAGCTGGAATGTCCCAGTGACCTTCGATCTTCACGCTTAAATAAACAGAATTTGAAACTTCCATCCCCAGGCTCTAAAACAAATGTAAATTTCTGTCTTTTGGGGCCAAGAGCCACCATTTCTACAGCACGCAGATCTCGGTGTGTCCTTTAGAGAGGCAGCAGGAAGAGCAGGGAATGAGCTTCCACCAGCCCCGGCAGCTCGGAAATTCAAAGGAGCATGTGTTCGAGCAGGGGGTATAAGGTCCTGGTTTCCAGCTGTGAAACCAGAAGCCTCTGGGGGTTTCTGGATGTTTTCCAGCTGCCACCTGCTTTCCTCCATTGTGTATCATTTGTCCCTGCTGAAAAATAACTCAGCTGTGTGGCTTTTCTTAGTTTTATGAAGAGTATTGTTGTCGGTTTATTTTCTCCTATTTTCCAGAAACATTCACATTTGAGGATAAAGTGCCATTCACGTAGGAAGATTTAGTCCCTCTTCATAAAGTTATATATTACAAGTGAAAGAGAAACAAGTATGAGCTGGCAGCAGAAAATTGAATTAGCTCAGCAGTACACTACACAAAATAAGACAAATTTTGTACAGAAATATAATTGAAGCTGCATTATTTATCCCTCCTTTTTAGGTTATTTCTCAAAGTGAGCTGCAAGTTGCAAATTAAAAGAGCTATTGATTCTAAAGTTGTTTTTAAAGTATTTTCTACATTCAGATTCTTGGAAACAATTATCTGAAAGTGGTGCCAAACAGCCAAATCTTTATTGGTTTAGGGTTCAGGGAGACAACACAATTCCAGCTTCTCTCCGTGGTTTGTGGACATTTAAATGACTCTTTTTAGTAGAATCATAGAAATGTAAATCATTATGGATAGAAAAGACTTCCAAGACCATGGAGTCCCGGCTGTGCCCGATCCCCACTCTGTCCCCAGCCCAGAGCTCTGAGTGCCACGTCCAGGAATTCCCTGGGCACCTCCAGGGATGGGCACTCCAAACCTCCCTCGGCAGTTCCAAGGCCTGACCACCCTTTCCATGCAGAATTCCCTCCTGCTGTCCAACCTGCCCCTCCCCTGGCCCAGCCTGAGGCCGTTCCCTCTCCTCCTGTCCCTGTTCCCTGGGAGCAGAGCCCGACCCCCCCTGGCTGCCCCCTCCTGTCAGGGGCTTGTGCAGAACCAGAAGGGCCCCCCTGAGCCTCCTCTGCTCCAGGTTAAATAACAGAGATTTCTTTCGCTGGGAAGAAACGGGAGGAAGGTGGGATCAGAAGGGTTTGTGTGGTTGTGGTGTTGATCACAGCAGCAGCAGCACCCACGGGAAGAACTGTGGCTGTCTGGGAGTGTCCCCTGGCGAGAGCATCTGCTCCTGCCACAGCAGCAGCCAGCACAGCCCTGGCAGGGCCCATCCCAGGGTCAAGGTTTTACCACAGTGAAATTACACTTTTACGTTCCTGTTAAACGTCCCTGCTGTATGGAGAGGGCAAACATCCCATCCAATAACGTCAATCACTCTTTCCACAAATCCCCGCTGAGGACAAGGACCCAGGAAAGGGCGCCCAGCTGTTTTCCCGTGCTGCCCATCCAAGCCTGGATGGATGACAAGGTGCTGGCACCCCCTTCCTGCCTTGCCTGTGCTTGTGGCACAGGAGACTGGGCGATAGTTTGGGGAGGGGGAGCTGCTTTTGTTTCGCAAAATAAACAGAAAACAACCCTTTGTGACTACAAAAGAAAAAACCAAAACGCATAAAAAGATCCATCCACAGCAGCATTTGAGCCATTCTCCATGGGCCCTCGGAGCCTCTTACTGTTTGAGTTAAGGCTCCTTATATAAAGTTTATGGGTCCCAGTGGGGTGTTTTGAGTAGATTACATTCACACCAGCTCATGCAACGCGGGCGTGAGCAGTCAGTAAATCAGGCAGCTTAGCTCGTAAGCTCCTGCTCGCGTTGGCGATGGGTCTCAGGGCTGGGATAACGCCTCCCGTTATTAGCTGACAGCTGGTAAACAAAGATCCTGCTCTGATACACATTGTCAGAGCTTTTACAGCCTCGGCACACGCACGGCGCTGGGGAAAACTGCGGCTTCCACACGGAGGTGCGTCCGTGAAACGGCCACAGTGTGCCTGATGGCTTCGCCGGCCACTCGGACAACAGGACCCTGCTGACCTCTGACGTTCAGAGAGGTCAGACTGGCAGGGAGACTGATCAGGAGAGCTCAGATCTACTGCAGCTCTTGCAACCGTATGATCAATGCTGGTTAGTGAAACTTATGCTTCCAGATCGGATGCTTTAGGTCTGTGTATTGCACCAGTCCAGAGCCTGTGGCTCATGGGGAGGACAGGCTTGTGTTAATTCCATAAACTCCAGACTGGGACAGCTGAGGAGGCCCCTGAGGAGGAGCTGGTCCTGCTGGCCAGAAATCAGGCAGAAGCTTCACTTTCTAGGATTTATTCTGGAGACATCCCTCTCTGCCAGTCACTTAGACACCAACAGCTTTCTTTCAAACCTATGCCCCCAGTCTGAATTTACAGCATTTGTGGCTATCAGATTTGAACACCAGTACTCCCAGCACCTCATGTCTTACACCTCCCTCCAGCAATGCTCCTCTCCCATCCAGCAGCAGGCAAGGATGGGAACCTGCCAGCTGTATGAAATGTCTTTAATATGAAGAAACAAAAAACAATCTCTCTGATATATGGCAACAGTAGGGATGTGATTTGCCAGGGAAGTCATCAGAAAGTAATTCTTCCAGTGGTAGATTGTTTAAGTCAACTGCACACTGATTTATTTGCTGTGCTCTAATTACCGAGGGAAAATGAGGGGAAGTCTGGTATTAGCAAAATCCCTCGCCTTATAATTACCTCATTCGTGGGGTTCAGGTTTCACCACAACACAATCCCACCACTACACACGAGCACTTCAGCATTTAATTAAGGGCAGATAAAACTGGTGTCTTTGCCATTTTTCCATCCCAGCTCTCGCGCAAAGCCAGCTTAGAAGAGGCAGGAGAGGCTGAACGCTGAGTGTCTCCCCTATAAAGCCAAGGAGACCTAACACAAAGCTGTTCTCTATCTATTTCACCCACTTTATATGGCCAGAACTGTATTTTCTTGGCAAATCTGGCGTGCCAGATGAAGACACCAGCGGGTCAGGGCTGGCAACAGCTCTGGGAGGCAGCAGCGTTGGGCGTGTGCTGATGGCAGCAGCAGGAGCATCCCTGGGGCATGGGATGCCCACGGGGCACCCACGGGGCTCCTGCCCTCCAGCACCCCCAGGCAAACAAAATATTCTTTGTTGTTCTGGAGCCTGAAACATCTTTCTTTCCTTAAGAAGTCAGGAATTTGAACGATGCAGCTTAGGCCTCTGGAACAGAAAAAAAAAAAAAGAATATTTCTACATTTTAAAATGGTTTTGAAGTTCTGAATTTTTAGAAGCAAAGCCCCGAGATGTTCAGTGAAAAGCCTTTTCTGTGGGGAAAATCTGTCGGAACAGGCAGTTCTGAGCAACCCTGTAATTACCGTGAAATAAATAAACAGGTCTTCGCTTATCAGTATCTGCAATAAATTTTGCGAAAAATAACATTTTAAGATACAGAAGCATATCTCTGTTTTGATAAACACCTCCACAAGTGGCACATCCCTCCTCCCTCAGGGCCTGTCCTTCCCCACTCGTTGTGTTCCGCATTCATCACCAGAGAGTGAATCTCCTCATAATTTAGATCCCGCAGCCGATAGTTTATGTGCAGCAGCGTCGCAAATGGAAGCTCCACTTTGATTTCCATTATGCATTACCTTGTCTGACTCCTTTTTATTGTGCAGTGGAGTAAATGACCTCCCAGATATTCAGGTTCAGATGTGTATGTGATGGTAAATTTAAGTCCTGAAATTTCCATCCAGTGATAAAATTGTATAATAAAAAAAATCACTTTCTTCTGCTAATATCTGCTTTTGGCTGTCACATCAGCGTTATGACTAGATTGTATTTTGTAATATATCAGCATGGAATCCAATTGTTATGTGCTGGTTTCTCTTTTGAAAATAATACAGCATGGGCTGAAAAATCAGTATATGAGTCGTTCTGCTTTTATTACTATCGGTTTTACATGAACTTGACAGATGATTGTTGGTATCAAATTTGTCGAATATAGCATTTAATTAAATATCTTTCCTCTTAGTACTGAGCATCACCTTGAATAAAAATGCTTGCCTCGGATTCAGGCTTGGGAAGGTGTTTTGGGAAAGGAACAGGTCCTTGTTTTCGGGGTCACAGAGTCGAGTGTGGTGGAGGCGTCCAAGGAACGACAGGACGTGGCGCTCAGTGCCCTGGTCTGGGTGACAAGGGGAGGATCAGGCACAGGTTGGACTCCTGATTTTCCAACCTAAATGATTCCGGTGTTCTGATTCGGTCCCTCTTGTGAAGGGGCTGCTTCTGCTCCTGCTCCCAATCCGAGCCCCGCCCCGAGCCCGCGGTCAGCGTTGTCCCTGTGGTGCAGAGCACGGTCACTGCGTTTATTAGAACACACACAAACGCATGTGGCACTTCTCAGTGCCTTCTGAGGGTTAATTAATTAACAGCCCTGAAGCCTGAGCTTTGTATTAGTGTATAAACAGCATAGGAGGTGCTCAGTGGGGGCTGCCCAGGAGCCCTGGATGCTGCATTAGAGAGCCCAGCACTTTGTTATTACACGGATAAATGTTATCGTGTTCATCTCGTGTAGAAATTTATCCGGTTTACGCCGCAACTGAGAAACATTAGTCCTGTAAACTCAAATAATCTTTCTTCAGAGAACAACTACCCAATTACTAACATTACTTATTGAATTGGTTGCTTTCTCTATTAAACGGGACACGGTGCCAATCAAATCAGATAATTCAGCCACAAAATCAATGGCACCACATTTACTCAATCAAATACATTGCTCGGTATCTTATATCCATATGAAATTAAAGAGATGGATGTGCCAGCTGCACACTGGAATTGGGCTTCAGAACTTTGGCACTTGCAGGTTAAAAATAAGGAAATCGATGAGCAAGAGAGAATGTATTTGACATCAGTCACTGCTTTTAATACATTAATTTCTTCACTAGATTAATCAACTATTGATCATCCTTCAGCTTTCCGAGAAGCCAAGCATGTGATCTCTGCTGAGCAATCCCTGTCCAAAACCTCTGGGCACAGGGATGGATCATCCAGCCCAGCCTCTCCAGAGGGTCCCAGGACCCTGTGGATCAGACATGTGGCTCTGGAGCGGCACAGTTGGATCCCAGGTGCCCGTGTCCTGAGCCGGGCCTGGGTTGAGCCTGGTTTATTTGACCAGATATTTCTTGGGCCTTTCAGCAGCCCTAGCAGCCCGTGCAGAGCTCTCTGAAGTGTTAGGTGGGGGTTTCCCTGTCCTGCTGGGTTTGCCATCCCCAGGTTTGGCTCAGCACCCACCTGGAGATTTCTGGTTCCAAGAGCGGGCAAGTGGGCCGGGTTTGCTGTTCAGCCTTGCTTTAGTGACGGCGTCACAGCGGGGTTTGTCCGTGTGCTGTGCCTGCACCGAGAACAGATCCAGGCTCTGTCCTTCTGCAGATGAGTGGGGACTCGCTCCTCGCCCTTCCCGCTCCAAAACGAACTGTTCAGAAACTATCTGAATGGAAAACCGAAGAGCCTGCACATACGGGGAGGGCAAGAAATCATCACTTATTCGTAGGCAAGCGACAATTTCTAATCTCAGCTTCGTGAAGGATCTGATTTACACCAGAACTGCTTATCTCCATGCCCTTGCTGACCTCCTGCTTCCCTTTCTCAGCACTGTGCCAACAACACAGCTGCTGTTTGTCTCCCAGAAAAGAAAAGAGACGGGAGGGGAAGGAAAAAGACATTATAAAAATACATTGTAAGTTACTAAAATAGAAACCGTCCAAGTGCTGTGTCCTACTTTAGAACATGCTGATGCAAATAACAGAGAGCAAGTGCTTCGGATTTGTAACTGGAGTGGCTTTGTAAGACGCAAATATCCCTCCTTTGCCCTGAAATCAATTCTACAAGGCTAAGGATTGCCTAGGTTGGAGTAGAAGATAAAATTAATTAGCAAAGCAAGAGGCAATGCTCAGGCTGGTTTGACTGGCCCAACGTGTCACACATCAACAGCAGCTTTATCAGCCCGAGGGGCCCCACAGGGGGTTATCACAGGGCATGCGACAACCACAACTGCTTCCATGTGGAGATTCTGCTCCACGGAGCCAGACAGGTTATTGAAACAGGGATTTGGCTGTGAACACCTGCTGCCAGCCAAGGGAATTAGGAAATGCCAGGCTCTGGTCACATCCTGGACTTGTATGAAAACCACAGGTGAATTAGAGCAAGCTTCTTGCTCTCTCCCCTGGCTCCTCGTCCATCCTGGGGCAAAAAATTGTGTCCAGCAAGAAGTTACCCAGCTCCCGCTCAGCCACACAGAGCCAGTTTAAAACCAGTTCAGGGAAGTTGCCTGGCAAAGGGGACTGTCCCTGGACCTTTTTACAGACCCCACCACCAGCCGTGCCCTGGCTGTAAGGCCTCGTGCTGCCTGGTAGGACACCAGCAAGTGCCTGCAGGCAAAGACTTTTCCCTCTCTGGCCTTTTACAGAGGTTTGGGCTCGGTGGGGACTCTGCAGAGCTGAGGCAGGTGATGGGGCACTGCCCACTCATTAATCTCAGTGCTCTGACCCAGCAGCTCAATCGATCTGCTCTGAGCACTCGTCGATAACACTGGGCCCGTGTAAGGAGAGCAGGAAAATGAACACAGACAGATCTCTAATAATCACAGCTCCTCTTGGAGGAAACAAAGCATCGTTTTTCCCAAATGCACAGACAATAAACCTGAAGAACCCATTTCCTGATTTCGGTTTGCCTGTTTGACTGTAAGAAATGGTTCCACTGCAGAGATCCAGGACGGGCAGCTTCTGAGTGAGTGTGCCCTTTTCTTGGACCTCCAGGTGTGCTGTTGGGAGGTGAGGTGACTCTATAAACTTAGTTTTTGCAATGAAAAGTTGAAGTTGAAATTCCACACTGGAGACAAACTGAGATGCATGTCTAGTGGGAACGTCTCTGCAAAATGTAATGCTCGCTTGACTGGGTAAATCACCTTTTGTTCTCTGTGTGCGTGTAAATATCACCAAAAACACTCAGATGGGAGGTCAGAGCACTCAGCAAAGCACAGAGCCGGGACGGACCCAACTACGGGGGCAGGACAGGGTGGGCACGGGGATTAGCACAGATATTCCCACTTATCCAATCTCATTTGTAAATAGGAATGGAGCTTAAGGATCGCAATTCTGCGGGGAGGACTTTTCCACTAATTACCACAGTTTTGTTCAATTGACTCTTTGGCAAAGTGCCCTGTGTTTATCAAAACAATTAAATCCCAAATACCCACGGCTGGTATGTGGATTTTTGACAGGAATTGGGGTAGCAATGTCACCAGGCAGCTCTGCTGGCTTTCATTGAGTGTCCCCCCTACCTCCCTGGACTGGAGCCTGAAACAGGGCTCTAAGACAACCTGTAGAGCAACTTGTAGAATCACTGTTGGAAATTTAAAAAAAAACCCCAACATGCTGATGTAGAGTGCTCCTGAAGGGACACACACATAGGTGACTGAGTGGTTTAACCATCCTCGCTGCCAATGTGCAAGCTCTGCTTTGGGTAATACTATCCAATTTATTCTAGTTCAATTATTTAAAATAAAACTTCTTTCTGCAAAAGCAGTGACTCAGTAGAAGTGTCTTGGTTTCCCGCTTTGAGGATCACATCTGCTTCCATGAGAATTGAGTTGTTTGAGTTACATCAGTTAAGCGAGGACCCATCTCTGGATCCAAACTCTGTCCTCGGGCAGTGGTTAAGAAATGTGAGCTTTATCTTTTGGTCAAATTCAACTACTCACTAGAAATTGCAAGTACTGGGGGAAGACAAGAGGAAGAGCACCAGGACAGATCCAGGATTGCTGGAAGGGGTAAGAGTTTCTTACACGCAGAACAGAGGTTGTTTTCTTAAAACGCCGTTCCAGTCTCATGCTGATATTGGGCTTCTATTACACAGGATTTGGTTAAAAGCAGCTTTTTTTGCTTCTGCTGCTTTCACTTGTGCTGCGCAGAGTGCATTGCTTCCTTCTGCTCCTCTACTTATCCATCTGTCAGGCTTTAAACTGAGGAATATCCAAGGAGCAGTAGTCGCTCTGGCCCTTGGGTTGGACGCTCAAGGGTTTAGCAGAGAAGTTGCAGCCCTGGTCCCGCGCCTGCCGGTGGCTCTTGGTGGCTGGGCCAGGTGCCACGGGGCTGCAGGTGCCACAGAGGGCTCTGCTGCTCACGAGGGGGGACCCTGGCGCTGCCATCCCCCTTGTTCAGGTCTCTGCTGAGCCCCCAGCCCCCCAGGAGCCTCCTGCTCCGCCGCACAGCCGGGCGGCAGCAGGAACAATAAGGGTGATGGATAACCTCCAAGGTGGTTCCCGACAGCTCTTGCAATGCTTAATGAGGTAAACTAATTGTAAATTGTGGCAAAATGGGAAACTTAATGACACTTCAGCTCTTGAAAGGAGTTTAAATACTGAGGAATTGGCTAATATTGCTAGGTGCTGCGAAGCAGTGGGGAAGCCCTGGAATTCATCCAGACGGGATCCCGGTCTCTCGTGAGCGCCACGCGTCTCTTCACCTCACACAGACTCGGTTCTTGCTCCAAACCAGATGCAAAAACATTTGCTTTCGATTTTGGTGGTTCCAAAGTCTCTGAGGCTCCAGAGCAGGAGAAGCAAAGAGCCCCTGTCCAGCCCTGCCTGTAGCCCCTCCTGCCTGGTGGGTTCGGAGTCTCCCTGTCCTGGCACACGGTCCTGACCTGGGACCAGAAGCACCACCAAAATGGGAAGCATCTTCTTCTCTGACTGATTTCAAGAAATAAGGGCCTTTTCTCACTTTCTCCCTTCTGTTGAAATTTAACTGGCTGCCTGTCAAATTGCTGAATGAGAATAAAATCACAGCTAAGAATCCTGAAATCTGGAACAGATTCATGTCATATGTTCCTGCTGAACCACTGCTACCCCTCGGTTACACATCACCACCCGGCCCCGTCTGGGAGACATGAGCAAACTTTTGATATTGTGTGATACGAAATTTTCACACTGGCTTTGCAGCAGATGTCAATGGCTGCACCAGCTCCTCTGCTCCGGGTTCATTCTTCTGCTTCAGTGAAATTTGCTTCTTTTCCCACAAAATCTGTGAGAGCTGCAGCTGCTGTGATCCTGCAAACAAGCACTAACATTCCCTGGCGTTGCAACTCAGGGCTGAGTTTGCTTTCCAGCTTTGCTTTCCATATCTGCAGTTTGGTAGAGGTAGTTCAGAGGTGTCACCTGCCCACTACGAGTGGTCAGCACTGGCAAAAAGGGATTCCCAGCCTGGGCACTCTGGGAATGCTCCTCCCTTTCCCCTGAGAATGTCCTGATTCTGCAGCAGCTCACATCAGCCCCAACAGGAACTTGCCCTGTTGAACAACAGACCCTGAGAGAAGGAAGAGGGATCTCAGGGACCTTGGACACACTGGGACAGACCCTGTTCCTTCCATTTCATTCCACCCCGTGTCGGGACCTCGTTGTGCCAGCGGAGAACAGGAATTCCCGGAGCTGCTGGTGCACAGCTGACCAGAGCCAGCACCAATGGAGCCACGTAGAGTTTCACCAGCTGCTGTCCTACTTGAGTGGAAATTTAGGCTGATTTTCAGTGAGCTGATGCAGAATCTCTCCCCACGCTTTGATAGACTTAGTAAGTTTTGCACATTCAAATATTGACCTTTCATAAATCCTTCTCAGCCTCCCACCGGGGCAGCTGCTGCTGCAAGGGGAAGAAGGAGCTGGCAGGGCCTGAGCAAGCTGAATATCATTCTCCTTAAACAGCTCTGAGGTGTTCAGGGGCATAAAACCTTTAAGAGCTGCAAATGGCATTTTTCAGCACGCTGCCTCCCTCTCGAAAGGTCAGGTGGGAGTTAAACCGGAGGCTCCTCTTCTCTCCATCTTAATCAGCCATCACAGGCGCTTATCAAATTTCCCTCCTGTCTCCCGACTCTGATGGAATTGATAACCTGATCTGAATTCTCCCAGAGCTTCACTGATGAAAGATCAGCTGCCACAGAGTGTGGCAGTGCCTCTCATTCCACCAGCCTCGTGAAATTTGGGTGCCTCAGCTTGTTCAGTGCCCAGGAGTTTCTCATTTATTTGCCTCCTTTACCTGCTCTGATCCAATCCTGTCCTCCATCCTGGATTTTCCCAAATGCCCACAATCTGACCCAGTGACCCCGCTGCCCTTCTCCGAGCTGTCACAGGCGCTGGGAACAGGGCACAGAGGTGACCAGGGGCACCACCACGATCTGCCTCTGTCCCCGCAGTGCCAAGGGCCACATTAACATCCTGCTGATGAGCCACTTCCTTGCCTCCCTCCCCCTTTCCCCTAATTACTCGCGGACGGCACCACCAGTGCCAATGACGAACCAGATATTCAGATAATCTTTCCAGGAGGGACTTTTCCTGCCTGACTTAAAAAACGTGAGTGAGCACGAGGTGAGGAGGAGCGAGGGGAGACCTCGGCAGCTCTCCTGGCAGCTCCAAGCACGGGGCACAGGCTCCTGCAGGCACCCAGCAGGCAGCCCAGGAGCGCAGCCACCTGATTCTGCCTTGCCTGTGATCTTACCAGCCTCCCCAGGGAGGCAGCATCCATTCCCAGAGCGGCACTTCCAGCTCCTCCGCCGCTGCCGCGGGAGGTCCCTGCAGGAAGGGTGAGCCGGAGGCTGCCTCTCTCCAGCTTGCCTAGAGGCATCCCTGGGGATGTCCCAGAGGAGTCCCTGGGGATGTCCCAGAGGCATCCTTGGGGATCTCCCAGAGGCATCCTTGGGGATCTCCCAGAAGAATCCTTGGGGATCTCCCGGAGGCGTCCTCCCGGGGCTCCCAAGAGGAAGGAGACAGTGAGAACACGACATGGATCTTCCTTCTGTGCTGTCTGGAATAAACTGATTTGAGGGGAGAACATATTCTTCCCGAGAGGAGAACCATTGCCTTCCTCTCTACTGAAGTTTCCCACCCTTCTTTCCGTTTGTTTCCCCAGATATTTTTCAGGCATCAAGTTGAACTCGTGTGTCCCCTTGCAGATCCTCATCACCAGCTCTTCAAGTGCCACGAACCCTCCCTTTCTCCTGCCACTGCCACCAGGACAGCCCTGACGCTGCCAGCGCTGCTGCTGGAGCCTGAAACCACCCCAAACCCGTGTCACCAGCCCAAACCCGTGTCACCACCCCAAACCCGTGTCACCACCGACCAGCTGTCCTGTCCCTGTCCTTGCAGCTGGGGATGTCGAGGTCCGGATGCTTCGGGCAAAGCTGGGGCAGGATTCTGAGAAACACTGCCCTGATTTTTAAAGGAATTTTTAAAACTATCACATTTGAGGTCAAAATCTGGCGGAGACATTTCATGTAAGTGATTCACCAGCCACAAATATGCAGAACTACGGAACTTCAGCAGCAAGTATTTGCTGAAAAACTGTCTGCTAAACAAAAAAACGAATTTTCCAGCAAGGCAGTCACAGAAATGCTTTATCCAGCCCAAATCCTGAGCTTCTGCAGAGGACAGAGGGATGGCAGCAGCTGGGAACAGGCTGGGGTGACCCTGCCTGGCCATATGTGCACCATCATGAAGGACATGGTACCAAGGACAGATTTCCCTGGTTATCCACATGTCCCTGCCCTTGCCAGGTGGGGAAAGCATTTGTTACGCCTCCTAGAGCTCCCACCTTTGCAGAAAAGGCTTTCCAATCCATGGACATGCTGGCTGTGTTTCTGGGGCAGGATCTGTCGTGCTGCTCCCCCCGGTCGGTGCCAATCTGCTCCGCTCCTGGGATGCAGCTCCACTTGCTGAAAGCAGATGCCATGCCCAGATTTCTTCTGCTGCTGAATCTCAGCTGTAGTTTGGCAGTTCCACAGTGATGTAGTGTTTTCCTCTCTCTCCCTGTCATGCCATCCCTCCTCCGAGGTGAGCTGGCCGCGTTTTCCATCAGCTGTTAATTCACCCTGGTGTTTGCATTCCTCTCTCTTTCCAAAGCATCACAGATCTCACTGCCTTCTCCCTCATGCACACACCCGAGGGGAGAGGGAGGCTGAAGGAAAACATCCTGGGAAAGGAGCTTTGGTTCTCTGCCTGCTCCAAAAGGAAATCATTTTAAAATGGGAAAATCTCTCATGGTGTTAATCAGTTCTTTCAATATTTGCTGTGCTTGAAGCACTGACTTGCTTTTCAGATTTTAGTGGGCAGGAAATATCGCAGGGATTCTGAATGAGGAAACTGCACACACAGCCCCCTGGCATCCACACACACACACAGACCCCCTATGCCCCTCACACCCCCAACTACGGGGGTGTCCCCGCGGTGTCCTGTGCTGCTGCTGGCATCCTGCACCCAGGGTTTGCACCCTTCCAGAGGAATCCTTGCCCTGGCACATGGCTGCAGTATTTTAAGAGTCAGGGAGTTGCATTATGTGTCAGAAGCGGTCAAATTAAGTTAATTTGACCTTTAAACTCCATTTTTAATCCCTTTCTTTGGCATCCAGCATGATTTGCATTCCCCTATACTGACACTCGGCCTAACAAATGACTTTCTTTCCAAACTGCCTTTGAAGTATCTGAACTTAATGGACTATAACATTTATGAACATCTGAGTTCTTCTCTCAGCAGCTGCACTGGGTTATTGATGATCTAATTGAAATGCTGGCAAATATATCCCAGCAGTATACGGGGAGCAGCAGCCTACTCGGCACGACCCCAGAGCCTTGGAAGCGTATGGTTTCCATGCTATTCATTAGCAGCAGACAGTATATTTTCAGCTATGTTAAAACAACAACAAAAAGCAGAGTAAATGCACCAGAAGAGAGAAAAAAAAAATCCACATACAGGAAAAAGGCTGATTTGTTACTCCTCCATGGATCCCCGGGCAGCTCCACTGTGGGGGCTGGAGGAAGTTTGTGCAAATTGGGCACCTCTTGGAACCTGGGATTTATTTACAGAAATAGCCAAGGGCAGGACAGGTTATCCAGGGCATGCTCACCTTCCTTCCTGAACTGGTAAAAATACGTGGACAAGCTGTAAACTAGACAACTGGGTACCAAAATGTGGCGTGTTTCATTATTAGATCCAAAAATCCTCACTCTCTCTTCTATGCTGTGTGGTGGGTGATCCAAGCTGGAAATGTCCGAATTGTCCACGGAGGGCCATGAGCTGCTCTCAGTGCTCCCCAGAACCACACTGGCACACGCTTCCACCACGACCTCCATAATGTGAGGTTTGGAAATGCCCATTTCCGTCATAACGTCTGGAATCACGTTGCACTCAATATTTATCCAGCAACCAGCTGAGAGCACACTCTGCTCTACACTGATTGGCACGTAATTAAGCAAAGGAAAGAAAGTCATAATGTTTAGCAGCACCACCACTTGAGTATTCAACAGTAACAGGAAAGATAGGGATGGTATGCTGCTAAAAATAAATAGGGAATAGCTTATTAAGAGGTGTACTGAGTTCCCGTGCCGTGAATAGCTTCAGGCAGTCCATTCCCTTCCATTTCATTTCATTTGATAGTCACGATTTACACCAGGGATAAAAGAGGGAGAAAAAGGATATTGAAAAAGAGAAGAAAATTTTTGACATGAAAATAAAGATGAGGGGAAATCAAATTTGTATCTTTGAGCAGATGGAGGCTGAGCCGTTCCTGGCATCATCCACACAGCTGGATTCACTCTCCTGGTCCAGGCTGGCTAAAAGGCGCCGATAAAAATGAAAAATGCAAATGAATTCTCTACACCTTACTGGACACACCGGGATGGAGGGTGCCACTCAAAAGGCAATCTCTCCAAAACATTTAAAAACATCGTGCAATTTATATCTTGTGCTTGACAGAGCATCCAAAAGTAATTTCAGCAGTGTGTCCCAGTGCCACCGCGCTCCGCCAAGGGTGCCAGTCACCGTGCCGTGCCTGCGGCCACGCTGGATCATTTCCCTTCCCTCTCCAAGCTGCAGAGCTTTAAAATGCAATACGAGTCGGCTGCTGGCCTCTCGTTTCTGCTGGAAAATCTGGCTGTGCCAGCATGTGTAAGGTCAACAGCACAAAGCCTGCTTATTAACTGGAAATTTGGGGGATCTGGTGCCAGGAAATAGCTTTCAGCCTTTGTGAGAAGGAATAAAGAGGTTTCAGGGCAGTGGTTTGCTACAGAGGAAAATCAGGTTTAAGCATATTTCATGGTCCAGATTTGCCTCTGTTCCAGGGCACTGGGAGCTGTGTCTTATCCTACCAGGACACTCAATTAGGCCTTTTTAATCCAAGCGCAAAGCCCTTCCCAATCACATTACACCACCCATGGCATTACCGTCCCCCAGAGCACTGGGGACAGCATCCCCCGACCTCCCGGCACCCTGTGGGTGCAGAATCCCCCCGCAGTGCCTGTCCTAACTCCAGGTGTTTTGTTCTCCGGGGATCAAAACCTCTTTGGGCTGAGCCCCACAAGAGACGTTCCCAGCTGCCTTCATGAAAAATCCCGTTTCCAGCTGTGCTGGATGAACACCCAGGCTTTCCCACTGGCACTTCCTGCTCCTGCTTGGCCAAGCAAGGATTTACTGTTGTGAAGGAACAGTCTAAGCAGGGAGCAGTGGGAGTCTTTTCCCATTTTTTCCATTAAGTGGAAAATTACAGCAAGATTTTTGAGTATGGAGAAATCTTAGCACCTCGGCTGCAATGAAGGAAGGAATTTAGGGTGATCTTGGAGCTCTCTTCCGACCTTAATGATTCTGTGGTTTCAAGGACATCCCAAACACAGGAACATCTTTAGCTCCACTGAATTCCACGCTGACACCCACCTGCTCAGGTTTACGTGTGGATCCTGGTGGCTGGGCCAGCGGAGTTAAAAGCAACGAGGTTTGCAATGAGAGAGATGGGAGAAAATATTTCCACTGATTTACCATTTTACTTAGAAACTGTTTCAGTAAAGGCTCTGCAGGTGCTCACGACCTGCTGGACTCTGATGCACCAAAACCACCTTGGTTTTGTCCATCCCCAGACCTGTTTCCAGGGAGAAGCGGAGACAGAGTCAAACCTCAGGTTTCTCTGCACTCACATTCCAGATCCAGATGGAGCAGCAGCAGGACAGAACAACCAGTTGTTTCTCTGGCACTCTCTGTGTGAGCCATTCTTAAAGACTAAAAATGCCTCTTTTTTTTCTGCAACTTTCAGCCTTGTTAACCTTGAAGCTCCTAGTCCTATTGCAGTGTGGTTTGGGGAATGGACAATAATTCACAAACTTAATTTCTCTGGTTCCCAGCAAAGGGGAAAGGATTTACACTCTTGATGACAAGAAAAAGGCATTAAAGCAACAGCATTCCTCTAATTTTGCAAACAGATTTTGAATAGAAAGATGAGCATTCCTACTCCTAGTTAATGTAACATGTAAATTCTGCTGATAACACAGCTCCCCTCTCGTTGAAGCTGGTAAATGATTTCCTGAGGCTCCTCGCGGAATATCTGATTCATTTAAATCCCCGCTCTTCTCTCTTGCAAACAATGAGTACCAGATTCATTCCATGGATTTGTCACTTAAAATTTCTATTAAGAAAGGGAATTCTGTTTTAGAAGCAGAGTTTGGGACCAGTTAGCACAAGCTGTGACAGTGCTCCAGTGGTTCTGTTGTCACACTAAACAGATACGGAGACTCCAGGCGTAATGAGCTTTCCTTTGTAGGAACAGACAGAGCCTGGAAACAATGGAACCTCTGATCTGGGATTTGGATGCATTTGGGCTGGGAAATGAGCGCGCTGGAGAGATAAGGCAGATGAATCATCCAGAAGGGATTGCTGCAGACCAGGCTGTCAGTCTTTGCAGGGTTTTGTGGACTCAAATTTTATTCCGATTTGAAATTATGCAAAAAACACACATTATACGTCGGGGAATAAATCAAGGCTGGAGTGGTGTCCGGGTCAAAGGCAGAGGGAGCCTGGGAGCCTGGTTTCTTTCCAAACATATAAATCACCCTGAAGTGATTCCAAACTCACTGGAATGCGTTGTGAACCTTGGGAATGTTTCCAGAAGACCGGGCATTAGTCCCAGTGTAGAATAAGAGCACCTTTAAAATTAGATGGATTTCACCTGAAATTTCATCTGTTTTCAAGTCTGTATGGCAAACTTGGCCATTTCTGAGTCTGATGCAGTGTTCCCACATAAAAGGCAGAAATACTCGAGTTTTCCAGGTTCCTGTTTAGGAGAAGATGTCCTGGTGCCAGTGGTTCATACTGGGATGCCGACAGACCTCCATGGAAGAGGAGCTCAGGGAATGCTTAACTAACGTTAGCAATTAGTAATGTTAAAAATAACGTTAAATTCTACCCATTTGGAGAGCTGATCATCCCACGGCTGCTGAAGGCCTGGCCAAAGGGGGCTCTGCATCAGCCAGATGGATTTTTAACTTTTTTTCACGTGTCCTAAATGAGTGGATGAAGTTCAGAGGCTCGGAGCGAGGTGGGTGCCATGTCTGGGCAGGAAAAGGAAAGGTGTGGGAATAGAGCTGTGGAATTAACGCATCATCCAACAAGTGCAAGGAGAGGAAAGGTCTCGATTAGTGGAAAAATTAAGAAGTGACGACATGATTTTGAGGAACTCAGGGCTGGGCCGGAGCAGCCTGAGCACACGGTGACCTGTTGCTCTGCGGTGCGGTTCTGGTGCTCCTGGGGATGGATGCACAGGGGATGTGCCCGAGGCCGTGTGGGCAGTGCCAGAGGCTGAATCATCCCAGGGCTCTGCCCGGCAGGGCATCCCCCGTCTTCACACCCATCCCCACCACGGGGCTCCAGGAGCTTTGTCCAAACATCAGCCCCGTTGGCAGCATCTCCAAACCCAACAGCAGCTGCTCCGAGTCCCCCCTCACTGCTGGGGGCCTGCTGCAGTCTCATGTACCGGAATATCAGACAATTTTTTTTTTTTACACCATTTTTCGTTCCTAAGTGAACACAGCGTGTTTTCTGATCTGCATTTCCCTGCTTTGATCATCCGTTCTGCAGATCAGTTTTCCTGTTTAGAGGTACAGCAGGACACGTAATGAATGCAAATGCGATGCGGTCGGAGATAAATGTCTAGACTTCAGAGCCTAATCCTCCCAAATCTTACACCCTGATACAATGTTTTCATATTTAATACATTCTGAGAGATTTTGCTTTTATAAATAATGAGCTAATCTCATCTTCAAGGCATCACTTTGCGGTTTAGGTGTTAAAAAAAATAAGAAGCAATACTCTGTCCTCAGAAAAATCTATTTTAACCAATATTAACTGATACCTCCCCCCAGATAAAGGCTTTGGCAGGTTTCTTGGGTGATGCCTTTTGGAATAAAACTACACTGGAAAACTACATTGTGTGGGGCAGGGCAAGAACTGGGACGAGGAGCCATGGAAGGGCACTCTTTGTCCGAAATGCCAGGCACCCCCACTTCATGGGTGAAGCTCTGTGGAACGGCGTGTGTTGGCACAGGGGGGGAGCACTGTGTCGGGACAGGGGGAAGCAGAGAAGTGCACAAATTCCCAAGCAAATCCATATTCCCACAGCTGCACCGTGGCGTGTCCTGCCAGCTGAGCAAACGTGAGCCACTCTCCTGAATTATTACAAAATAATGTGCTGCCTGTCCTGTGCCACGGATGATCAGCAGCAGCTCCGAGCTCGGTGCTGGAATCACCCTGCAGGTTGGAGAAGAAATGAGGCAGAAAGTGGCCTGGATTGCTGGAGTCCACGTGACTCTGCACGCTCCAGCTCCACGGAGCAAGGAGAAGGTGCAAAAGCAGGACGGGTGGTGGGGGAATCCACCTGCAGCTCCCTGAGCTCTGGCGCAGGGAGGGGTGTCAGAAACAACACTGAAATAACCATGGGAATAATGGCAGAGTGCACGTGGGGGCACTGCCCCAAAAGGTTTCAGCGCTTTTTGTTCACCAAGGAAAGAACAGCATCAATATTGTTTAGAAACGTCTTTGCATGAATAATGCTTTACATTTATTAATATCTTATAATTAGTTTTTCCAGGGAGCTGGAATCCCACAGCTGAGGTTTTGTTCCCAGTAAAAACAGGTAGCAGAGACAATTTGCTCTGAGCACATTATTAGTGTAATTCTGTTTCTCTGGTGCCAGCAGAGGAGTTTACATTTCCTCCCAGATTAATGGCATTTCAAAATAAATGGAATTCAGCCTGCATGGAAAGGGTTGGAACAGGGAAGTGGTGGAGTCCCCATTCCTGGAGGTGTCCAAGGAATGACTGGATGTGGCACTCAGTACTCTGGTCTGGTTGACAAGGTAGGGGTCAGTCACAGGTTGGATTTGATGATCTTGGAGGTCTTTTCCAACCCAAATGATTCTGTGGGAACTCCTGGGATTTGGGGATGTGAGTGCTCAGGGCTGGATGCGGCTCAGGGAGATCTGGCCGGGATGTAAATTGGAACAAGAATGTCTCATTTGGTATTTGTCATCTAAGCAGCGGAACTAAAGCCTCCCTTTAGCACAGAGAGCCCCAAAATCCACCCAGAGGGGTGAGGAGGAGCGTGGCTGCAGAGAAAACTGCTGACAGCAGAACTGCTGCCTTTCCACCCCGCACACAAATCCCACCTAATGGCATCCCTGGAGAGCAGCCGGAGCCTGTCGCTCCCCGTTCCCCTGCGCAGACACAGACACACAGCTCCTGCTCCTGCAGCTCCTCGAGCACAGTCCAGGGAGGGAATTTAAAATGATTGACCGTGGCAAGAGAATTGCTTTAAATTGGGAGCAGAGGCAGAGCTGGAGCGTTTCCAGGTCAGAGAGAATAACGAGTTTCTCCCAAGGATGCGTCTGACTTTCTGGCAAGATTTTCTCCCACTGCCCCACAAGGGGACCGGCTCCAGCATTCCCTCCCCAGCCCTGCGGGGTGATGGGAACCAGGGTCTGCATCTCACAGGAAAAGGCACCTTGTCCTGGTCTTGCTCCAAGGCTCTTGGACAGCAAGGCAACAGAAGGCACCAAGCCCCCAAGAATGTGTGTCTCTTGCAGGGAGCTCTTGGCAAGCAGCCGCGATCCCCTCGAGTGTGAATTCCCCCAGCATCCACCTGTCCTCAGAAATCCCGTAATTCCCTTTTCTGGGCTTCAAGATGCTCTTAACCAGCATTCAACAAATTGAGTTCAAAGGGACCGAGGCTCCTATTTAAGCACTTTCCCGGGTGGAAGTGTTCTAACTCACGCGTTACTCCTGCAAGTAACCCCTGCACACTGCCAGGCTGCTCCCAGGAGTCCCTGCTTGCACAGTTTAGCCATAATTACTTTCTCCTCTTTCTCCAGCCAGCTTCCAAGCACTTCTTTGCAAGGGGAATTGCTATTCCCTTGTCAGGGGATGGGATGCTGGTGTAATTGAGAGAGAACAGCAGCCTGTTTCTGACTGAGGCTCTTTTCTCCCTCCCTCCCACTCACTACTTATTGTATGGGAAGGAGAAGCCCTCAAGATATGCTGGACAGACTCTTGGAAATAACCTTTTTCATCTCAAAGATCCTGCTGAATTTTAGATTAAAAAGGAAGCTTTTCTTTCAATAATGTATTTCCCCCTTGGCTCTCTGGCTATCAAGTAACTTTCCCTGAACAGAAAGCTCAAAAGATGAAGCTTCCCCAAATTCAGATTCATGAACTGAATCTCTTACCTCCCAGAAGCCTGGCTGGAGAGAGGAAAGGCAATCAGGGCATGAATTTCATATTAAGAAGAATAAATAAAGCAGAACCTTTTATTTCATTCCTTCTGCCTGTGCAGGTGAGCAGAGGTTATTAACCACTGCTTAAATCAGCACATCTGGAAGGAGAGGGTTACCCAGACCTGGCTCTCCACAGACCCTGAGCAGCTGCAGCCACCAACAAAGGGAGAGCTAAGCCCCTGGAATGGGGATGCTGGGCCTTGGGGGAAGCTTAAACACAGCCCTGCGGTGTGGGGCCAGGGAACACAGAATAACCGGTGTGATCCTTTCCTGAGGCTCTGCCCTCTCCAGATCTTTAAATCTCTGCAGAACTTCAGCTGGAGCGATGGCCCGGCCAGGGGAGCCTGTGCCAAGTCCTGCATTGTGATCCAACACCTCTGCAGTTACACAGGCGTGGAGGGGACCCAACCACTGACATCACACAGGGGACGCAGCACAGGCTCATCCTCAGAAACCCTCGGAAACTCAGGAAATGAAAAACGGCAGTTTTCCAAACGCTCCTCTTCACAGTCACTGTTTCCATGAAGAAATCGCAGGTTTTCTGGGGAATCCCAGGCATTGACCCCAGTTGTGTGAGCTGAGCTGAGATCCCGGGAAGGGCAGAAGGGAAAGGGTCCTTCGGGTCACCTTGGCAACGACAAAAATCCCACCCAGAGGCACTCGGGGCCGGTGCCGAGCCACTGCAGTTGTGTGTGTAACATCTGCCAGGCTGAGCATCGTAGGGACACATCCCAACAGCCTGTGCAGCTGCTGCTTCACTGCAGCCACATCCCGAAATCTGTGTCCAAACAAAAACTGCGGCTTTGCGGGGTGAGCTCTGCCGGGGCTGCACCGGGTGCTCCCGACAGGCCTCGGCTGAGGGAGGAGGGCACAGGATGGCCGAGATCATCGCTCCAGGATGGGCTTTTCCTGGGATTGATTCACCTCCTGTTGATTTTGGTGCTCCTGGAAATCCCACCCAGGCTGAAGTCTCAGCCTGGCTGCACGGCAGCGAGCCTTGTCAGGGCTAATGATTCCAATACTTGGCTGAACCAATTCCTGCTGCAATTCCCCCCAGACCGATTGTTTTCCTGTCACTGCAGCTGTATAATGATCACCTGAGAACCCCAGGTAACCCCACAGCCTCTCATTTCCCTGTTAGCAGCACACAGGTAGCAATGGCAGCATCGGGCAGGCACGGCAGCATCCCCTCCTTTTGGGCTGAGAAATAATGGCAAACTCCTCGGGAGGTGATCCGACCTGCAATAAGGAGCACAGCAGCAGGTACACCTGGGGAGAATATTGATGGCTGGATCTCGTTTCAGGGGCTGCATTCCCACACGTGGGCACAGATAACACAGAGCTGTGATCGATAGACGGACGAGGTTGGTTTTCAGGGCACCAGCAGAGAATTCGTTCCGTGGCTGCAGACCCTGTTACCATGCAAACATGCTGATTGCTTTGTTTGTACAAGCAGCACAAAAAAAATCAGGCAGCGATCTCTGCTCCCTGTGATCAGGGACAGGACCTGAGGGACTGACTGGTGTTGTGTCAGGGCAGGTTTAGTTTGGATGGTGGGAGAAGGTTCTTCCCCCAGAGGGTGCTGGGCACTGACCAGGCTCCCCAGGGAATGGGCACGGCCCCAAGGCTGCCAGAGCTCCAGGAGCCTTTGGACAACGCTGCCAGGGATGCACAGGGTGGGGTTGTTGGGGTGTCTGTGCAAGGCCAGGGGTTGGACTGGATGATCCTTGTGTGTCCCTTCCCACTCAGGACATTCTGTGGTTCCATGAAATTAAATAAAGAGCTTGAATTCCTTTTGCTTTTCATCCTGCCTAACCCTAAACTGCCTGGCCTTCATCTGCCGAGGGCAGGCAGTCCAGACAGCAGCCATGATTCATTCCTGGCACAGTCTATTTTCGACACAACAGCAGCAGCCAACAATTTGCAACTCCATAAACCGGATGCACGATTCTAATTTATGTGAGAGCTAATGGATCGTTGCTCCTGTAATAAACTGCTCGGAGTGGGCTGGATTTATCAGCAAGCGGGTTGCCCTTTACACATTTTTATTTAATTTTGCTTTATTTTGTGAGGTGCCAAGTCAACAAATGATTAAATATGAGCAAATATTTTTCCACTGGAGTTTTATCAAGTTACCTAATCCAGTTAAGAGATGGAATGTAATTGCTTCTGGAAGAAAAGCTTGTTTTCCACCAGGGTTCTCAATTTAAATAAATAAATAAACTAATAAATAAATAAAGGGGTTTTCCCTTGTGAGTAAAGCAGGAGGTTATGGAGTATGTTGTGCCTGGAAAATAAATAGGAAACTTGTTGAGATAACGGAGGCTTTGGATGGGACCTTGCACAGCTCTGCTCTCACAGAGGCAATTGCTTCCCCTACCCACTTCGGGGAGCTGCCCCTGCCTGTTGCTGCTCAGCAGCAGCCTTCCCCTGTGGGGCACAAGTCAGAGTCCCTGTTCCCCAGAGAGCATCCTCTCTGTCCCCTTTTCCCTTCCAAGAAGCACGGGGAACCAAGGAACCTTCCCTTCCCTTCCCTGCTCCTGCGCAGCCACCGCCGGGCACGTCCCAGGTCCCAGGGCCACAGCCCGGGAAGTGGCACTTCACGAGCCTATCGCCTGCCCAGCTGCTCCTTCTGCCCAGCAGAAGGGCAGCGATTACAGGAAAACGTAGCCGAAAGCTCCGGGGAAGGGGGCAGGGGACTTCCAGAGGGGGCACACGGAGCGTCGGGAAGTCTGTGTGTTGGCAGCACCAGGCGGTTCATTAAGCGCTCCCAGGAGCTGCAGTCAGCCGCTGTTTATGGCGGCGAGCGCAGAGGTTAAAGTGCTTCACTTGGCAGATTCGTGTGATTTAGGGCTTCAGGTTCATCAGGTCGAATCACAAACCGTACTTGAGTCACTGTCAGTCACTATAAATATTGGAGGCACAAGGGCTTGGAGAAAGCTCACTGTGAGAGCTCTCCATCCTCCGTGCAGCATTCCCAAACCACCCGTGGCAGCATCCCCTCACCCAGGGCTGCCTCTGGGCAGGATTTTGGGTGAGTAAACCTCCCTGCAGAAGGTGACAGTGACCCAAACCTCAGAGCAGAGGAACTGGAGGGTCCCTGGAGCCTGGTCCGGTGTGTCAGTTCTCAGCTGCTCCTGATGGAAAGCCCAGCCTTGGAGGGCAGCTCCACTCCCGGATGTGCAGCTCCGGCAAGGGAAGTGTTTGTGCTCGGGATTACCCGTATCGCATTTTCTGTTGTTCTGTGTCTGAATTATCCCAGTCAGCGCAGCCGAGGAGCCTCTGGCTCGCCAATGCTGCCACCTATAGCGACTCTGCAGCAGCGAGCAGCTCCCGGGGCCGGCCCGGAGCCACGGGCAGGGCACAGCACCCGGAGAGGAGCCTCTGGAGAGGATCCCCAGGGAGCCCAGAGGAGGCTTTGCCGCTCTCCCCCCAGCACCTGAGCACAGAGCTCACCTGTGCCCAGCCTGCTTCGTGCCAACCCCTGCAGCATCCACACCAGAGCTCCTGCGGGAAGCCTTGGAAGTCAGAGCTCAGCCCCTGCCGGAAGGGTAAAGGATAGAACAGGAAAATGCTTGCAAGGAAGGAGAGGGCAGCTCTGCAGGCAGCAGGTTAAAAAGGAAGCACGAGGAAGGGAAGCAGGTGTGGGTGAGGAGTGCTGGGGCACAAAAGGGTCGGCATCAGCTGCTTCCCTGAGTCTTGGATTGGCTCAGCAATGGATTGACTCAGCAATGGAGGGAAGAGCATGTGGCTATCTGTGCTGCTGCCCCTTCCTCAGGGCCGGCCTGGGCTCTGGTCAGGCTGGGGGTGTGCTGGTGCAGCTGGAGGAAGGCTGGCTGAGGGCAGGTGCAAGGCACGGGCAGCCGCCTCTGCCAAGCAGAAAAACCTCTGACAATCTGGCTGGCAGGCAGAGACCCTGGGAGCCCCTTTGTCCTTCACCAGCAGGTCTGAGCAACCCCAACTCTGCCACCCTGGCAGGGCCGGGCCAGGACTGCCGTGGATGCAGACAGAGCTGCTGATGGCCATCCAGATAAATGAAATCAGAGAATCACAGAATCTCACACTGCTTTGGGTTGGATGGGACTTTAAAGTCCATCCAGTGCCTCCCCCTGCCATGGGCAGGGACATCTTCCACTAACCCAGGGTGCTCAAAGCCCCGTCCAGCCTGGCCTTGGACACTTCCAGGGATGAGGCAGCCACAGCTTCTCTGGGCACCCTGTGCCAGGGCCTCACCTCCCTCACAGGGAACAATTGTGTAAATTACTGTAAACATTCAAGAAATGCTAATTCAGCCATCCTTGCACCAGCCCCCACTGCTGCTGTTCTGCCTTTGAAGCCAAACCCTGGGTGTTTGCAGGTACATTTCTGGTTGTACCTTTGCTACCAGACACGGTGTGTTCCTCTCAGATTTCCAGCACATGCAGAGCAGCCCATAAATATTGCAGCTTTTTTTGTTTTAATTTGAAGCTGTCTTGCACACTGAGCTGTCTAATCCATGGAACATCTGCTCTGAGCAGGCAGCAATCTTTTAAATGCCACTGTGCACTTAAGAAGTTCTTGGCGGCTCTGCAGGAGCCCCTGGAAGAATTTAACTGATATAAGGCACCTCCCACAGCTCGAGCTAATGATCACAATACAAACGACATTTGCATGCTATGATATTCCTTTTGTGCAGAAGGCAACCTGCACACCAACATCCATTCATCCCTGGCAGCTTGTTTTCACTCCGACTGAAGATGATTTCCCAGCCCAGGTGATAACAGGATCTTGTCCATAGCTCCAGAGGGGCCCCTGGTCTTCTGCTGCCCCTCAGGGGTGTTGAGGCCCCTTCCGTGCTTTGGGAAGACTGTGGGCGTTTAGGGACACCTGGAAAGGGGATGTTGCACAATGCCATGAGCCCACGGCAGGGAGCTGGTACTCTCTGGCGCCTGGTTTTGTGCTGTGGTGTGGCAGCAACCAAGGGCTGCTTCTCGTTGTGGGGGCACCCTTGGGGATGCCCAGAATCCATCCTGACCCTAAAGGCAGTTGCTAATGAGCACTGGCAGGGCTGAGACATCAGCACCAAAACCTGGGGAAAGGGAGAAGCGCCAGTTCTGCTCCGGAGCTTCCCGCTGTGACCCTCAGCAGCACCAGCAAACCCCTTCAGTTTGTGTCTTTCTGCATAACATTTTTCCACCCTTAATTTACTTTATTTTAATTGATTGGGCTCTCCTGTGGTGTAGCCGCTTATTGGAAAGAAAGGCAGCACCAGATACAAAAAGAAAAACCAGCCCTAATATTTACTCCCTTGCCTTGGGGATTCGCAGAGCTCCCCCGCCCCAGCCCTTAATGACACAAACCAATAACGGTTCAGCTATTGCAGCCCAAGGGACCCAAAATCAATGGCATGATGTTGAAATTACAGAAGATTTGTTGAGAAATGTTGCTTCCTATTGTTTGCTCACCGCAAATCCCACCAGTCCCACCAGAGCCAGTTCACGCTCTGGAAGCTCCCGGCTGGCAGCAGTCTGACGATGGCATCACCGCTGTGAAATGCACCTTCGGGTCAGTGTCTGCCAGCAGCACGAGCCTGGGGAGGGGCAGGAAGGCAGGAATCGGGGCTGCTGCTTAGAACCTGTTTTAGGAAAAGAGTTTCATTTTTCTCAGGGGCTGCACTGTGTTCCCTCTTCCACGTCCTGCGGCTGCTGCCTGGTCCGAACTGCTGCCGTGCCCCGCCGGCAGCCTGGCAGCTTCCCCCCAATCCTGAGCCCCCCATCAGCCAGCACTGGCTCCAGGAAGGGACTCCTTGGCCCTGAGGAGCTGTGGCAGAGCATCACTTGCCTCCCCACCAGTGTGAGGGAGGACTCGCTGGGAAATCTGGAGCCAGAGCAGGGTGGACCCGAGTCACCCGTGTGTTCCCAGCACCACTCTGGTCTGTTAACACAAATCCACATCTGATTTTACAGAAGGAGCAAGAAGGCCAAACAAAGTAACAGCGCTTTCATTTTGCAATCCCTCTGACCTCAGGACTGTCGCAAGAGTGGAATCTTCCTTTGCCTTTTGTTTACTCAAAGAAATGAAAGAAAATACAACAGAAGTAGCTTAGGAATAGCAATGGGTTAACTCACTCTGAGTCAGGCCAGACCTTCAGAAGAGAAATATCTGAAATCCCTTTCCCCTGCCTGCTCGGCAAAGCAGCCAACAAGACAGATTTTAATGGGACATCCAGGAAGACAAAAAGAGGGGAAAATGGAGAAACTGAATTAAAAATGCTTCCAGAGCTGAGACGCCAGACAAGATAAATAGCGATCATCATTCCTCCTCTCGGGAAGGTGCTGCCACAGCGCTGCTCACCTGGGCAAGGCAGAGGTAAAATTAATGCCGCTGTGGGCACATTAATGCCACTCACCCCCGGGCCATTTGTCTCCCGCTGCCGGGCTCCAGGTCAGCCCCGACGCCTTCCCTGTGCCGCAGGCAGCCGAGCCGGGCAGGAGTTTGGCTTTTCTCTCCTCAGTCTGCTGCTGAACCCACAGGCGGAATGCTGGGAGCGGCATGGTGAAGCCTGACCACCCCCTGCACTGCCAGCTGCCCCCAGATGCGGGGCTGGAGCTGGGGGAGGCCCTGTCCCGGTGCCCAAAGGCAGCGCAGGAGGGCAGGGAGCAGCAGAGAGGTGGCAGGGGGAGGCACACCCATCTGGGCAGTGGAGATGGGGATCAGGCGGTGGAGGTGGGGACCTGCAGTGCCGTGCGTTGGCCCACCACTGCGGTGCAGCAGGAGCTGAGGTGTCTTGGCTACAAGCCCCTGTCTCTCCAGTGTCAGAGCTCGGGGCTGTCCCCGCTGCCAGACCTCACCCAAGGCCGAGGGGGCTCCCTTCTGTCCCCTTGCCCTTCTGCAGAGTCCTCCAGGTGACATTTCGGGAGAACTGGAAGCTGTGAAATTTAAGCATCGGGAGCTCAATCCATTAGCGTCCTGACAAGCCTTTCGGAGATTTACAATGGGTTTTACCACCTGCTGAAGGTGCAGCAATGAATTTCCATCTCTAACTCATTCCTGGGCCAAGATTTACAGCTGCCATCAGCCCCGTGCTGTCACTCAGTCCCCTCCGACCAGGTGGGGAAAGGTCACTTTTTAGAGGCACAAATGATGAGGCTGTGACCAAGCCACCTGCTCCCACCCAGCCGGGCTCCACCTGCACTGAGCCTGTCCCCACAGCAGTGACCGTCACCAAGGGCCTCAGCAGGGGGAGAACTCACTTCCCTGTGACCTGTGAGGGACCCTCAGGAACTCGGGGGATTTGTGTCACTGCTCGCCTCTTCCAGGGGCTTCCTAAATCCGTGGAGCTCTGCAGCCAGGAAGAAAGGGGATGTGAAGAAGACAGGGCTCTGCTTGCTCCCAATATTTATTGCAAATGAAACCTCCTGCAATTTGGGATCCAAAATCCCTGCCAGCTTCCCACGCTCCACAATTTATCAATTTTCCCCAAATATTGCGATCCCAGCATGGCAGCCCTTGTCTTTGGAAGCTCTTCTGTGCCTGAGGGCTCTCCCTGCTTGCACATTTCCCTGCTGTTTAGTGTAAATCCCATCTCTTAATTTCGCTCCCTTCCTCCTTCAGATAAATCTCTCCCCATGCCTGTGCCCACTCCTTCCCAGGATCTGCCAGGAGGGATTGTATCCTCACTTTACACATTGCTCTTTTTTTTTTTTTTTTTTTGGGTGCTAAAGTGGAACATGCTTACTGAAAAATAAACCTTTTCATAACTTACAAGAACAGCAATAGAACATGAGTAGGAGCTTATAAAGGGAGAGAAATAAAAGATTAATTTCCTTCTATTTTACGCTGCTGCATTTAATGTATGGCAGTGGCTGTTCCTGTTGCCTCCAGAGTTTATCAGCAGCTGTAAACAGCCCTCCACATACACAGCACAGCGACCTGCTCATACAGGGAGCCAGAGCTGTTGGTAAACTCAGGGGCCAGTGGAATTATCTCTAAACAAACGTAAAATCACAGGCCTTGGGAAGAGCTGGAGAAAGACAAGACAGGCACAAACGCACGAGTTTTTTCCCTCAGCTTGCGCCAAGTGGAGTTGCTCTGGGTGGATGGCAGCAGGAGAAATTTCAGCATAAAAATTAATAAAAATAAAATGAAAATGCCCCCAATTACTGTTCTCTGGCAGCTCCCCCTTGGAAAACCCAGGCTGGGATGTCCCCCCCTTGCTGTGAGTGCTTGGATGTGATCACCCTGTCTCTGCCCGGAACAGGGAATCACCACGTGCTGCCTTACCCTGGCTGCTGCACACATTTGGGGCTCGTTTCCAAAGGGAATGCAGGAATTGCACACTTGGATATTAAATGGATAGATCCATCTCTGCGGGTGGGCAGCCATCCGTGTGTGGCCTTTGTGTTACTGCAATTCCCAGGTGCAGGAAGCCGCAGGGATGGGGGACAGGAGGCAGCCGGGCGGGTGCTCCCCGCGGCTGGAGCAGCCTCTCCCCTCCGGGATCTCTGCTGGATCACCGCGGCTCCGGAGAGGAATCCTGGGAGCCCCTGTCTCTGCAGGCAGCCCTCAGCTTCCCAGCCGAGGTGCGGGCACAGGAATGGGGACTCTGGCTCCAGGGGACACCCCAGGTCATGAACCGCCTGGCCCGTGACCCCCGTGCCTTGGCTTTGCTCTCTGACAGTTTTCTCTGTACTTGCGATTTTCATCTCAAACCCCTCCTTGAATCCACACACCCCGGCGTCAGTGCAGTGTCCCTGGTGAAGGGACAGTCGGAGCTGTGACAGCTCAGCCCAGGGTGCTCCTGGACATGGGCAGGACATGATCCTGCCTCTTGGCAGGGTCCCCAGCATGGGACCTGCCTAAACGCCCCTGTTCAGAGTGAAATGCCCCAATCTGGCAGGATGTCCCTCCTCTCCCTTCATTTCTCACTCTGCTCTTGGGTTTTTCCTACTGCTGTTTGGCCAGATCCTTTACACAACGTGTGTGGCCCTGGATTGTTAAGGGAGCTTCTCTCCTTTCCCTGGCTCTCCGGCTGCACCCCAAAAAGGGGACGTGCAGGGTAGGACAGGCACCACGGGATTCAGGCCTGCTTGGTTTCCTGTCACCTTCCCATGGGATTTTAGGCTCCTTTCTCTCTAACCCAAACCACCTCAGAGTTACCTGCCACAGCAGGAGGTGAAAAACTCTGGGGGAAGGGAGATTTGTTCCTTGGCATCATCCTTATAATGCACATGGGGAAATTAACTTAAAGCCTGGGTTATGAAGAGAGCTAATTAGTTAATCCATGTAAAGTGCTTTAAGACTCTGGAATGAGGGGAAAGAATAGCTAATGGGGGAGCTCAGACAGGGCTCTCCTGATGCAAAGTGAATTTCAGACAAGAAATCCTTACTGTACAGAATGGAATTAAATTCAAGGGCTTGTCTAAAAGAAAAACCTCAGAATTGATCACATCCCAGTGAATAAAGACAGTCCATCAGTTCAAGGGCATCTTACACGGATATCCATGCCCACTAATTATTCTGCTTGAAACCAGCCTTCCTGGCACATTCCCAGAGTCGATGCATCGAGGACCTCTGTGTCAACATTAGCTTTATACCAGACGGATAATTGGTGGTAAGTACCCAGAGCTGGACTGTGCTGGACAACATAATGGCAAAAATTAAATTCTTCCAACAAAATAGCTCTTTGCAAGCGTGTTCAAGCAAACCAGGCTCGGGAGAGAGCTCCTCTGTGAGGCAGCACAATTACAGAGCAATTAGAGGGGTGAACTTCAGCAGCTCACCTGCACAACACCTATTTTCTCCTCTACAATCGCCTGTCAAGGCTTCAAACATTTCCTTTGTTCCAAACAACAGTCACTGGATGAATTACCGTCAGCAAGAACACCGTGCAGCCGTACAGCCAGCAGGAATCTGGGAACGGTGTCTCAGAGTACTTGCCAAAGCCTCCTGCATACTGTTTTCTGGCTGAATCCTGCACTTCTTAGAAAAATTGTTCTCCCCACGGGGTGTCCCAGGAGAAGGGGTTTGCACCTCTGAGAGTTGGCCAGGAGATGATGCTCATGTCTCCAGTGGGCTCTGCAACACCAGTGTGCCCGTGGGGAGAGCATCTGACCTGGGCAGTGTTCTTGGAGGAGTGGGGCTGGATGTCACCTGCCCTCAGGGGCAGCTCCGGGGGTGCCAGCAGGTGGCAACAGGAGCTGGAAATCTTCCTTGCCCTCCATCACTGGTCAGGGCCCTGCAGCCCTGAGATAAACCATCTCCATGTTGATTTTAACTCCTTCCTTCCCTCCCGTTGGCTCTCACGTGAGGGGACTTTGAATGCTGGTGACCAACATGGAATGGCTGGAGCTGTGTCAGGGGAAATTTAGGCTGGGTGTTAGGAAAAGGTTCTTCGTCAGAGAGTGGTCAGGCTCTGGAACAGGCTCTCCAGGGAAGTGGTCAAGGAGCATTTGGACAACAGTCCCAGGGACGTGGTGGGATTGTTGGGATGTCCTGTTCAGGGCCAGGAGTCGGATGGGATGATCCTCATGGGTCCCTTCTAGCTCGGGATATTATGTGATTCTATGAGTCTAAGATGCCATTGCTGTGTCTGGGGAAGTCTGACACCATTCCCATCCTCCCTCCTGCCCTGCACCGTGGCTGGGCTGATCCCTGGGGTGCTGGGACATGGGGACCCATCCCTGGAGGCGCCCAAGGAACAACTGAACGCGGCGCCTTGGTTGACAAGGTGAGGGATCAGTCACAGTTTGTACTTGATGATCTCAGAGATCTTTTCCAACCTAAATGATTTCTGTGATTCTCTGACCCCCCCCAGGATGCCGGAACGTGGAGACCCCCAGCATCCAGGCACGTGGGGTGCAGCCAGACCCTCCACCCCAGGGTTCACTCGCGCTCAGCAGCCTCCTGGCCGTACGGAGAGGCCGCCCTGTGCCGAGCTGTGCCCATTTGTGCCGTGCCGAGCTGTGCCGAGCCCGCGCCGGCTCCCGCTCGCCCTGAGTGGCACGTGAGGGAAGCAGAGGTGACAGTGATGCAGACGGCCTGGCTCAGTCCGGCTGCTCTGCCTAGCGAACGGCACAAATTGGATTATGTTGTGAAGTTTCCGATGAGGACAGCTTTGCCGTTTGAGTGGCATTTCCATATTCTGTCGAGCAACCCACATGCCCATAAAATCTGATAAGTTTTCTCGGTCATCACTTTGTGTATTTTTATGAGTCTATTAAAATGTGATTTACATTTTTCCAATTTCTCCCCCCTCTTTTCCCTTCAATATGCCCAAGGGATGGGTGAATTAGATTGGAGGGAGCCCAGGACCATATGGCCAATTGGATTAGGCTCTCCTAAGTGCTCAGCAGAAAGTAATAGGGGTTTTAAACCTGGATCCCAAATTCTGGATGCCTGTCTTGTCTGAATTGCCAAACAGCTCTGTCTTTTAAGGCTCTTGTGGAGTGCTGAGGCCAGTGGTGTGGTGACAAAGATGCCCAAGGTCTGTCCTGGCAGCTGACCAGTGACAAGGACCTTGGGGCTAGTGCTGGGGTGGCACTGGAGGCACATGGCCACTTCCACCCCCTTCCTCGCACTCTGAAATTAATCACCAGTTAATCATTGTTCAAAGCAAGTATTTTTAGTCAGAATAACACTTTCTGTTTGAGTCGACAGAAGCGTGAGTTATGCTTCCTGTGTTTCTGCTTGCTCAGGGTTTGCCCGCTGTGGCTTTCCCGGGACAGGACCACAAAGGAGCTGCCTGTGCTGCTGGATGGAAATTTCCTTTCAAATTTGAGAGAATATTTGTAGGAATTCCTTGCTCTGCTGTTTGCTCAGTTCTGCTAACAACAAGCTGCCAGGCAGGTTCAAGGACAGACGAGCAATGGACTCTGAGCAGCCGCTGTAATTCTCTTTGCTCTGAAGAGACAGAGGGAGATTAATAGAAAAAGCAGCAGCAGGAGGATTTGTCAAGAAAAATAATCATTTTCAGGCCAAGGAGCCTTTGCTATCTTGATAGTGAGCAAATGGCAGGAGCAAAAGGACCCCTGAGCCTGCCCCTCGTTACTGAAAGAAGCAAATTAAGGCAATTGCAGTTGAACAGAAAACTAACGTTTGGCTTTATCCCCTGCCTCAGCTGCTCTCGTTGTCCCCGAGACCCTCCCAGCCCCCTGCCCAGGGCCAGGAGCCATTTTTCAGCCCCCGTTTTCATCCACGGGGCAGCTTTAGCCCCGAGTGTCACCGAGCAGCGCTGAGGCACCGCGGGCGGCTCCTGCCACGTAGGGCGAGAGAGTCCCGCAGGAGCAGCAACAGAGGGGACCAGGGAGGGGCAGCGGGGACCAGGGGGGCACAGGTGGGACCAGGGGGTCAGGGGGGACAGGGGGAACCAAAGGGGAGCAGGGGGGAACAGGGTGGACCAGGGAGGGGCAGCAGGAACCAAGGTGGGGCAGGGGGAACAGGGAGGACCAGGCAGGGACAGAGGGGACAAAGGGAGGGACCAGGGAGGGGCAGTGGGGACCAGGGAGGGGCAGGGAGACCAGAAAGGGCCAGTGTGGACCAAGGGAGTGGCAGGAGGACCAGGGAGGGGCAGTGGGGACCAGGGAGGGGCAGGGAGACCAGAAAGGGCCAGTGTGGACCAAGGGAGTGGCAGGAGGACCAGGGAGGGGCAGTGGGGACCAGGGAGGGGCAGGGAGACCAGAAAGGGCCAGTGTGGACCAAGGGAGTGGCAGGAGGACCAGGGAGGGGCAGTGGGGACCAGGGAGGGGCAGGGAGACCAGAAAGGGCCAGTGTGGACCAAGGGAGTGGCAGGAGGACCAGGGAGGGGCAGTGTGGACCAGGGAGGGGCAGTGCTGGACAGTGCTCCCACTGAACCCTGGGTAGGGATGGCAGGGACCAGGCAGGATGGATGTGAGCAGGAGATGTGTTTCAGCCCTGAGCTGACACCTTCCAGCCCCAAATATTGGCTGGAGCATCCAGGAGCCTCTGGGCATCATCCCCCAGGGCTGCAGGGGTGACGTGGCTCAGCAGGTGCCCCTGCGAAGGTGCAGCAAAGCAGGGAAAGACACAGTGGAGTTTATCCTGCCCCGTTCCCCTTCTCTCCATGGACAAGGGACCAATTTACATTGATTAACAGCCAAAAATAATCCAAGCTCACTTTCCACCTCCACTGGCTGAACATGCGGCTGCGGTTTGTTTGTTTTCATTCTCCAACAGCCTCTCTATCCCCTGACACTTTTCTGCTTGTAAATAGTCGAGTATCACATTCCCCCTGTGGAAACTGTGGAAACCAGGGTCGACAAAAACCTGAAATCCACTTTTTCCAACGCCCCCCCCCTCCTTCTTTTTGCAGCTGTGCTGCAATTTCAATTACCATATGCCTTGTTTTGCCCCCGGGGAATGGTGGTGAGATGAGGAATAGGGGAAGTGTGGCAGGTAATGAAAGACACGTTCTCATTTCTGCTCGAGCAGATAGTGCAAGTGCCCATTAAATGCTGAAATTAATTGTTTAAATTGTTCTGAGCAGCATTTATGGCGATCTCCTTGTCAGTGCAGCTGGGCATTGGGTTTCAGAAGCTCTCCCTGCGCTATCTGCAGCCGAACATTCCGGCGGCGAGCGTCTCACCACAAACTAATTTGTTCTACACACGTTTATTGCACAACACTTACAAAAATACGTGGCAGAAATGCAGATAATTTTTTCCCTCTTGTTTCCGTGCTGTTCCAGGGACAAAAGGCTGCACTCGGCGGCACCCCCGCAGGTGGCACTTTGTGATGTGGTTCCATGGGCACGGGGGGTTTGGCTGAGGGTTGGATTTGATGATCTTGGAGGGCTTTTCCAACCTCAGTGACTCTATGATTCCATGATAGGAGCACCTCAAACGCCTGTCTTGAGCTGCTCCCACCGACAGCCAGACCAGCCCTATCTGGAAAACCACCAAAAATCCCACTGGAGCTGTCTGAGGGCATGGCCAGCGCCTGTATGAGGGCACAGGGAGCACTGAGAGCTGGGAAGGTGAGTGAGGAGGGAAGTGCTCCCACAGCCTCCAGCCTGCCCAGTGCCCCAGCACTGCCCAGCTGAGCTCCTCTCCATCCCGCTCCGGCTGCAGAGGGAAACACCCGGGCTGGACATGGGATAAACTTCATACTCCAGCCCATTTCAGAGGGCAATGGCCAGGTACTTAGATAAACCTTTGGCTGGGTGCTGGAAGATGAAAGAACCCCTGGCTGGGCCCTGCTGCTTCCAGAGGCTGCTCCCACCAGGGGAGGGGTCTGGGACCATCCTGACTGAGACCCCAGAGCCAGGGGCAGGCACTGGAATCTCCACAGGCAGGACCACGTCCTGGCAGGGCGAGGGACAGCTCGGGGTCAAGCCCTGTGAATGCCGAGGGAGGCAACAGCTGAAAAGTGATATAAAACTCCAGCATCTAATAATTCCTTCTGCTTTTCCAAACCCACAGTGCCTGGGTGCCAGCAGGGGCTGTCATGGGGACCAGCCTAGGGAGGGGTTTAGCAGACCTGTGGATGTGGCACTTGGGACGTGGGTTCATGGCAGTTGGACTCGATGATCCTAATGGTCTTTTCCAACCCCGATGGATCTGTGGTTCATCCTGTCAGGTGAAGCCGCCTGTCCAGGAGGGGCTGTGCAGCCCTTCCCTCATCCAGGTGTGTTTCAGGAGCTGCTTACCCACGGTGCCAACGCAGCCGTCTCAGGGGTGAGACAAGGAATCACTTCTGTGGCTGTGAATATTGTATGGCTGCTTAGAAATTAAAATGAATTTTGAGCTGTGTAGCGTTTATCTGCACTCCTAATTTATATTTGAACAGGAGAAGAACTATTTTCTGTCTTGAAATCCAAGCTTAATTTTTATCTTTATTATCTTAAGAGCTTAGTGAATAATTAATTCTTTCTCTTGCAAGTTTTTTTTTTTATTTGAAGCAAAATTAATTCAAGGCCCTGGTTTTGTTGGCACTGATTTTGCAGGAGGCTGTGGAGGTCCCAGAGCAGCTGAGGGTCCTCCTGGGGCCACAAAATGAGGCAGTTTTGGGGATAAAGAGGCTCTTCCTCCGAGCAGAAGAGCCAGGGGAGCAGGACTGGGATGGAAATCATGACAAGGACTGGGATGGACAGAGACCAGGACAGAAGGCAAATGGGTGTCAGGGAATGGGTTGGGCATGTGGTTTCTTGGATTTGGCACCTCTTCAAGGATGGATAGTTGTTTCTGATGAGATTTTTATCACTTTTTGTCATTGCAAAGTTTTATTTATCTTTAATTAGGTATGAAAACTAGATATAAACTATCCTGGAGCAAATGAGGATGTGGAAAACACCAACCCTGGGATGAGCCAGGGACTGAGCAGCCCCAGCACTGGGGCAATAATTTCTTTTCACAGACAAAGTTGTCACAAGTGAGGGTCCCTCATGCACTCAGAGAAAGGGCAGGGGAGATCTTGCCCAGGCTGTTCCCAGCACACTCTGGGCTCCCCCAGAGCCCCCACAGCCTCCGGGCAGTCCTGGCACAGACAATTCCCCGCTACAACCTGATTATTGCTGACAGCTTAAGGTGTGAATTCACAGAAATTAATTCCTAACTCCCTGAATATGGATTTTATTATTTGTGGGAGGAAGCGCCTGTTATCCTGGCAGCATCCCTTTATGTAGAAAAATTAATAAACTCAGTATAAATGCTCTGTTTCCATCAGCTCTGGGCTGTCAGTGCTGGCAGCTGGAGTGGTGTGAATGGGCCCTGCACCCTCACTCTCCACATTTAACCCTTTCTTGTGTCCTGTGCTGCCTCAGTACCAATTTTCTTCTAATCAATTGCTTGTTTCCAGGTTGTTTTCCAATGTTTCTTGTTCCCTCCAAGCCCAACACGTTCACCTGCTGTTCTCAACACCCCAGGCCTGACTCTGGCAGGGGGGTCCCCAGCCCGTGGAGCCCCTGGGCCCCCGGTTCCTCTCATGGTCCCACCTGGCTGCAGGTGTTTTGAGGGGCATTTGCAGCTAATGAAAGGGGAACTGAGGGAGCACGTGGGGAGCTTCATCTTCCACAGACACTCTTGTTGAAGGGGTTTCATTTGCACTGGCAGGAGCTGGGACCCTGCTGTGATTGGCATCTTAATCAATCAAAATACTCTGCTGATGGCTCGCCCTCCTCCTGCAGAGTACTATTTCACTCCGACCTGGATGTATTTATGAAGCAAAGCCCGTGTTTTGATAAGATTATTGTTTCTACCCAGCTGAGGTATTTGCTCCTGTGAAGCACAGGCTGAAATGCTGCCACCAGCACTGCCATCTTCCACAGGTTTACTCCAAGTAGTGCAGTGGATTTTTTCATGTCTCAGAGCTTGGGGAGAAGGAGAATCCTGGATTCTCCTGTGTTTAGGATGAGCTAGTACACAGGTCAGACAAAAATCAGGGACAAGGCTCCATTATTCAGGCAAAACTACTCAAACAGGGACATCTTCAGCAGTATTACACTGTGTAGTTAATTTTCAGCAGTATTACGTGGTGTAGTTAATTTTCAGCAGCATTGTGCTGTGTACTTGACCTCCCTGACCTTAAATAATTGCATCTTAAAACAGTCTTAAAGGAGCTAGTTAAGGGAGGGAGTACAGCTGGCCATACCTCAGCATTGATTTTCTGCCAGCTCGCTGTACTTTCGATAATGTGAACTCCACAGATCCCTCACCGAGCTGCCCCTCCCTGGGGTGGGGCTGCCCCCACTGCAGGGGGACAGCGGGACAGCATGGGATGGGCAGTTTGTGTTTCACCTGCCCCACACCTCTTGGGGGGCGAGACCCCCCAGCTGATGCCTAAGTCCTGGCAACAGGAGAAGGGTTGTGTGTAAACAGAAAGATTTCCCAAGTTTTTCTAAGAGCTTCGGAGTGTTTTGAAACAACTTTGCCTCTTAATTTAGAAGTCCGTTTGAATAACCCAAAATGAGATCAGTATGGACGGGCTGGAAGATCATCTAACAAAAAGCAGCAATTCCTTCCCATTCAACTCAATTATCCCTGGCTCAGTCTTGGGGAAACAGCCCGATTGCTTTCCT
This sequence comes from Atrichornis clamosus, assembly GCA_013400975.1. Taxonomy (NCBI): domain Eukaryota; kingdom Metazoa; phylum Chordata; class Aves; order Passeriformes; family Menuridae; genus Atrichornis; species Atrichornis clamosus. The sequence continues at coordinate 89,489 of WBMZ01007387.1, forward strand.
GCCAGCTCCTGGCTGCCGAGTTAATAACATCGCACGCTGCGTGTGATGCACCAGAGGATTTTGCAATTACTCCTGAAGAATTTCCCTGGAAGGGGCTGGGAGGGGTGCAGGGGCCGGGGGCGCGTCGGGAGGCGCCTCCCGCGATTGAATGTCACCCTGTCCTCGCTCCGGCTGAATGTCACCCTGTCCTCGCTCCTCCTCCCGGGGCTCTGCGGGGCTCCAGCACTGACAGACCCCGCGCTGGGGCTGCGCTGGCCCCGGGCTGTGCCGGGCGGCTCCGGGGCTGGGCGAGACAGGGGTGAGCCACGCCGGGCTGATCTGCTTTGCTCCGTCGCCACCGGAGCCGGGCCGGCGCGACGAGCGGCAGCACGGGGCAATCGTGCTCCCTGGCTGCGGCACCGGGTCCTGCAGCTGCCGGGGCTCGGGAGCTCCGGCTCGGACCCGCGGCAGCCCAGGGGCAGCTGCGAGGGGCTGCGAGGGGCTGGGGCTGCCCGGTTCGGCTTTGCACAGCGTGGGGCAGCACGGGAGCTGGACCCTGTGCAGGGTAAGGATGCTCCCGACGGGCACCCGCGGACAGGAGGTTGGAGGAGGACTCGTGCCCAGCTCCCTCGCACAGGAGACAAGGCGTGGTGGCCCAAGCAGGAGCTGTGTGTGGTGGGGGACGTGGGCAGAGGGGTCCCGGCACCTGCCCTGGGCCCTGGGCCGTGGGCAAGGCAGCGAGAGCCCCGGGCAGCGGCAGAGGTGTGACCTGCCTTCCCCTGGAGGTGATGTTCGAGGCTTGACGGTCACCGCCAGGCTGGGACCTCACTGGAGATCCTGACCCCGGCTCCTCCATTTCCAAAACCGGGCTGTGACCGTTCCAACGGGACAGGCTGCAAAGCAGACAATGCAAACAAACCATTAAATGAACACAAACTGTAAATTTCCAGTTTCAGAGTGTTTCCAGCCCTGCTGGCCGCTGGGGAAGGGGCAAGTCCAAGCCCCTCACAGACTCCCAGTCCCCAGGGAAAGGGACAGGGAATTAGGGAGATGTCAGTTCAGCTGCCAACCCAAAAAACCTGGTGGTTGGGGGCGGTTTCTCAAGCAATATTAATTTCAAATCACCCTGTGCCTACCCCTCAGGAGTGCCACAAACAGAAGTCAGCTCAGAGGTGATGGAAGTGTCCGTGCACCCTGTGCTCTGCTGTCAGCCTCCCTGGGACTCCCCAAGCCCAGCCTAAGGGGAGGGGATGGGCCAAGCTTTAAAGTCTGGTTACAGTGCTTTTCACCATCCCCGGTCTGTTCTGATTCCACCCTCGCACCTGAAACATTCCCTGGCTCCCGTGACAAAGGCATTTTACAGGATGGATCAGTCCTGTCTCCTGCTGTGAAACCCAGCGCGGCACCGAGAATGGCCGAGGGTGGCACACGGTGCTGGCAACCGGACCCGGCACTGGAGGCACAGGGAACCCCCCCCACTGTGGGGAACCCACTCACCACGGGGAACCCCCCAACCGCAGGGAACCCTCTCACCACAGGGAAGCCCCTCACCATGAGAAGGGGGCTCCCCAGCTGCTACCAGACCGGCAAGAACCCACCACAACCCCAACAATGTAATTCCTCCTTAAGCACCTTGGCTATGAGAGGATTAACCAGGGATCTGCCATGGCCGTGTGCCGTGGCTGAGCCCGAAACATCCTGATGGGAATGCCCGTGCCCTCCCACATCTCTCTCTCGCTGGGGGATTTTGCTCATCCTCCTCTCCCGCACAAGGATGTTCCTCCGGCTCCTGCCGCATTCCAGCCCCAGGCTGTGCAGAGCCCCCGTCCCTGTTATTGAGCAGCCCCCCCATTTTCCAGCCCTGGCTGAGCCCCATGGGGAGGTGATGGATGGGGCAGCGTGGGAGCACCTGTGGGCAGGACACGTTTTTCAGCACTTCTGCAGGACACCTGCAAACACGTGCGGGCTCCAAAATCCAAAGCCACAGACTATCCCCAAGCTAAGCCTTCCTGCTGTGAGCTATCACCCCTCAGGTGCAGCCCCCCTAGGGGCTCCCTTGGGGGCCCAGGAGTGGTCACAACCCTTCCAACATCCCTATTTCCCCTCTCTCTGTTGTCCCCTCTGCTCCAGCCCTGCAGTGGCACAGCATCTTCTCACAGCCCCAGCTCTGACTCCAGCTTCCCACGCCCAGCACGGACATTATTTTTAACGATGTGAAAATTGGCTTAGGGCACGGCGATCAATCAGGGGCTCAACACCTCGGTGAGGGGACCTGGTGGCTCTTTGTCCAGGGGCAGCAGCTGCGGAGGAGGGAGGGAAGGCTGCAGCCTGGCCAGGCTCTGCCTGCACGCCAGACATGCAGGAATTGATTTGGGATTGTTTCTGTGCAGCAGGCGATCCAACAATCAGATATATTTCTCTTGCAGGTCTGAGTACAGAGCTCTATTATTCATACTCTGGCTTTAAGTTATAGCCAGTGTCGTGTCAAATGTACCAATTCCAGCAGCTTTAATGGAGTTGGCCTCTGCACCCCTCGCCAAGTGGCAGCTGATATTTTCTGCCCACATCAGTTGTATCTACAAGGGAAAAATATCGAAAATGCTCCCTGTGGCTCTTGTTCCAGTGTATGTGGAGGAGAGGGGAGGTTTCCTGACCGCGTGTGCCAGCGAGAACGTGGCAAGGCACGTGTGGCTCCTGGCACAGCCAAAGCCCGGCACTGCCACGTGGCTGCGCCCCAGGGCCAGGGGCACCAGGGCCACCTCGCGCCGCCCTGACCAACCGGGCTTTGCTCCGCCAGTGGCACCCAGGGACCTCGGGCGGCCAGAGAGGAGCAGAGCCCAGCTCTGTGTGTTCACAGCTTTCCTGGCCCTTCGGCCACCCCCGTTCCAGCCAACGACCAATGCAACCTGCCACGTTCGTGCTGGTGTGACAAGAGGCAGGACCTCACTGGGGAGCCTGAGCAAGGGGCCCCCACGGCAGGACGCAGGATGCTCACTTCAGCCATCACTCACTCACCGACCTCTCTCACCTGTGCAAGGTGCTGCAGCTCCTGCCAGTGGAACACCTGAATGGGTGGGAGGAGAAAACCTTTGAATTCTGCCACTACAGGTCCAAGGTTTTCCCTGAGCTGTTCTTGCTGCCTCCTCTTCCTCCTGCCCTGGCCGTGGGGAGGCGGCAGCTCTGGTGAGTGTTGTGTGCTGGGCATGGGGGTGTGGGGAGGAACTGCTTCCTGCAGGTAGGAACCCCCTCCAGAGGGGCAGTGGAGCAGGGCTGCCCCTCGGGCTGAGGGCAGGAGGGTGGGCTGTGCCTGGGGTACTGCAGGAGACCCTCACTGTGCCACAGTGTCTTCCCTCCTGCACACCCCTACCTGACCCCGGTGTCTGGGAATGCTCTGGCCGGGCCCCGAGCAGCAGCTCCAGCAACTGAGGGGCTGAGAGGGCTCGGGGCACGTTCCCATATGTGAGTGCACATGCTGCCCGTGCTCTGGCAGTCCCACTCTAGCCGGGGCAGGGACCCCACAGGAATTTGGTTCGTGTCCCGCTGACGCTCAGAGCTCGGCCTTTGGTCCATAATTGAATCTAATGTTTTAAAACAAGCTTTGATCCCTTGGAAAAGGCAATTCTCCTGGCTGCCCCCATCACCAAGGCACCTGTAAGCAACTGGCAATCTGCCCACCTCCTAATTTTAGTAACTAATTACCTCTCGTTATCTTGCATCAGGCCAGTAGCCAGCATGTCACTAAGTGATTAATACAGTGCACACAGCAACGTGAAGCTGCATCCTTCATTCACCACCGGAGTTCTCCTGTTTGCCCTCTTGTTGTTTAGCTTAATAAAGCAGTGAGAAAGGCAGGAAATGCAAGGAATCAGTATTTGCTGTTGAATGAGCAGCTGGGAAGGCAAAGGGGCAATAGGGCTGAGCCAGGATCTTCTGGAGGCAGGAGAAGTGGCTTTGAGGAATGTGTAATCAAGATTTAATGCAGGAGCCTCTACTGGGCTTATAAATCCTCTGCCCCTCTGCGTGACCAGAGCAGCCGTGGCTGCTGACACCCTGCAGAAGGGTTTTTAAACCAAAAGGTCTTAACCACAACAAGACAGAAGGAGGAATTTTCTTTCCCTTGCTTTGCACAGGTTTTTTTCCCCACAGCTTCTCCCCTGAGGCCGGGAAGGACCCACTTCCACCACGGCCCATCACTCAGCCATCAGCTCCTGCACGTGGCTGGTCACGGGATTGTGCACTGAGCCAATAAATTAAATTGTGGTGGCTACATCAATATCAATGTTGATGATACTCAAAAGAGCCTGACCAGAGATACCAACCCTGCTCTCAAAATTAAAACAGACCAGTTTTTTACTCCTGAATTTGTCCCGTTCCATCTGGCTCAGCCCGTGGCAGGAGCATCGCTCTGTCACCTTGGGAAGTTGCTGGTGTGTGGGTGCTGGGGAGCTGGGTGGAAGGAAACACTGGCTGAGTGGTCTGGGGTGGGCGGGCAGCTGATGGGGGCAGGAAAGCAGGTTTGGGGTGTTTGGGATAGGAGTGTTTGGGGCTCGAACCTGTCGAGGGCTCAGTCCCCTCCTCACCCTGGCTCCTCCCAGCAGCAAGGGCAGGCAGCACTTACAATAATGAGGTATTCAGCACTGACACCTTTTAATTCCCCAAATGATTAACTTGCAGCAGATTAGAGCTGGGATGGCTATTTAATTAACAGACACGTCAAGCTTGCTTATGAGTCATTAAAAAAAACCCACCCTAATGATTGACTTGTTAATACAGAAGAAATCAATTAGATTTTTTTTTCCATTCCTCCTCTGAAGTTTTTGAATCCAGCTGAAAGGATGGAGGACGAAAGGATGCTGGGATTCAGCAGAGCTCTATTCTTTACAAAGGAGGTTGCAGGAACAGCTTGAGGCAGAGATTTACAGGGTTTTGGGGAGGCAGGGACTGAGCCCTGTCCCAGGATGCAGCAGAGGGTGGGAGCAGCCCCTTGACACCCCGTTGGTTGTGGTAGAAATCTGCCCTCGCCTCCCTCAATCCCCCCATTCTCTTCTCCAGGGCCAAGTTCCAGGTATTCCACTGTCCCTTCCCAAAGTCCCCATCCTGAACTGCCTAGCTCCAGCTGTGGCTTTCCTAGAGAGCCTGGAAGTGGGGACAGGAATGACTGGAGAGGGATGGGGGATACAGGCTGCCTGACTTGGGGCTGAGGCAACAACTTAGCTCAAAGCTGGGGGAGACTCTGGTGCTGCTGGGGGAAGAGGGTTATTGCTGGCCGTGGGGTCTGACGACAGCCAGGTTACAGATGGATCCTGCAGGTGCTGAGGTAATGATGCATCCAGGGAAATCGCAGTGGGGCTTGGGCAGGAAAGGCTGAACCTCAGCAGGAGTGGTCTGCTCAGAGAACAGCTGGTGAAGTTCAAGGGCAAAGAGGACTTGGCAGGATTTGGGAGCTGCAGCCAGTGTGGCCCAGAGAGCCCCGAGCTCAGTGGGGTCAGGGCTGGAAAGGTCCAAGGATCTTCGGTGAACCACGTCAGTGTCGGCACGGGAGAGCCAGCTCGGCCCTCCTGCTCCCTGGGGAAAGCCCACGAGGGGTTAAATGCCTTTCTTACACTCAATTATGAATTGCTGTCTTCGGAGTCTGACTTAATGCACAGAAACTCTGATTGCTCAAATCATAGATTGCCTCTTGACATTAATTACTATGTAAATCCAGCAGATTAACATTGTCAGATGATGAGTGGCAAGTCTCACTCGCAGTCAGCCTCCCAGGAGCGCCGCGGTTGCAGAAGTTGCCATAGCAATTTTTTCCTCTTGGAGAAAAAAACAATAATAGAATAAACCCCAAACAAGCAACACATCCTTGTGCTCCCACCGGGCGCTGCTGCTCTGCCTGCTGATCTCAGGGGCTCCGTTGGACCCCGTTGGGGCAGGAGTTGAAGTTGCATGTTGACCCATCAGTGGGTTTAATGCTCTTCAAGTGTTTCCCTGGCTCCTCTTAGTGCTTCATGCCTAAATGACCGTGATGGGCAGCTCATCCCCACTCCACAGGAGCTGCCTGGCTCCTGCTCCCTCGGCTTTGGCTGCTCTGTGCCCCCCTCATGCCGCTGGGCAGGGTCCTGGTGGGCAATGCGGAGCCTTTGGGGGAACAGAAAGCCCCTCTGGGTCTGCTTCAGGAGGAGATTTGATGTTGTTATCTCAGTCTCTGAAGCCAAAGAGTGAAAAGAATAGGAAAAAAACTCTCGTTTTTCACTCGAGATTAAAGATGCATGAGCAGAACGAGCAGGGCTGCTCACCAAGGAGTCAGGGGCTTTGAAGGTGAGCTGAAAGCTCGCTACATAAATTGATAAACTGCCTCAGATCTCTGGTCAGGAGAGCACAGGCAGCCGACATCAAACCTTGCTGTGTCTGGGGGTGCTTTGGACTGGCCCCCCAGCCCTTTGCCCCAGCTCACGTCAGCTCTGGCACTGCCGGATGGGTGACCGTACCCTGAGATGCTGCTGGGGCCAGATCTGCTCTGGTCCGAGACATCCTTGCCAGGGCCCTGCTGTGCCCACCCACAGGTCACCCAGCTCCTGGGGACCGAAGCAGGGGTCCCCCAGGGCTCCCCAGACCTCCCCAAATCCCACTCCTCCCCCAGCACTGAAGCTTGGGATCAGCCTCTGCTCCCCAGGGACAGACCGTGGGGCTGGGTGGGCTTCGCAGCACCCGTCACCTCCGTGTCCCCTGAGGGAAGTTGCACGACAGAGGTTGTTTATTGCCTTTGAAAGGCAAGAATATGTTTCTCATCCATGTCATACTTCTAAAAATACCAGACGTGTTGCCCCAACTCTCCTCTCGTGTGCTAATGACAGCTGAGGAGCGACGTCTGTATCATAATGGATGAGAAACAAGTGCCTCTGTACCCGGGAGAAGGCTGATTATTTTACTGGCAAGATACATTAAAAAATGCCTTGTGACACAAAGTAACATTAATGTCAGCAAGCGGCAGCGCGGCGCCTCCGGGGAGCCCCGCTCCTGTCACCCTGATTAAATTAGCGCGTTCCCGCATCCAGCCGACCATCAATATTCATGCCGGGGTGTGCCCGAGCCAGGGCTGCTACCGCCTGATGGCCGGGAGGAGGTGAAGCAGCCTCGGCCACGGGGTAGGGGAGCGGATCCGGGGGTGGCTGCCCTCCAGACATCCCTCTCTCCAGCCCCAGGCTCCCCAGACCTGCACCCCAGAGCGATGCGCCACGGGGAACGTCTGCTCGGTCCACGGGATCATCTCCCCTCAACAAAAGACAGGGTGGAATGACAAACATGACAAACCCCCTGGGTTTGACTGGATGTTTGTCTGTTCCAGAAGCCCCGGCCCCGTGGGAATTCCCCCAGTGCTCCTGGTTGGAATGCCCGGTGCCTGGAGCTGCTGCCCGTGCCTCCTGCCTCCTCTCTGAAGGTAATTACCCTCTGCTGGGACCTGCAAAATTCATGACTGTAAATGTCTCCACGCGAAGAAGGTGCTGTAACTCATGAGGAATCAAATGCCAAAATGCCACTGAGGAAAGGCCGGAAAGAGCTTTAATTGCCCCAATGAATCAGTGTCATCCCAGGTTTCCAAGACATCACCACTTCCCTCGCTGCACATCAGCTCTGTCTGCAGCCCGGGCTGGGCATGTGTTTCCAGAGGTGTTTCCAAACTGTCGGTTGTGGATTCCTCTCCCCACTCCCACCTCTGGGAGCACAGTCCCAGTCCTGTGCAGGGCCAGCCCTGGCTTACCAGTTTGCCCTCCTAACTTCTCCTGGACCCAAGAGCAGCATCTCAGTATCTCCAGGGCGGACAACGCAGGATAAACAGGGCCTGGGGAGCCACAGATGCACCGCCAGCATTACCGGCTGTGGGGAGCGCTGCTATTGTGGGATAACTGTTCCATAACCCTTCTGCTGCTGCACTGGGTGGTAACGAGTGACAACAGGCTCAGGGTGGTTCAAGGAGCTGTCCAGGGCCTGCCCTGAGCTGGGCACTCTGAAAGGTGCTGACCTGCTGGGTGAGGGAGCCTGGACTCGCTTCGTACTCGTGGGAGCTGCCACCCACCTGAAGCATCGCCTGTAGATTCCCAGACTGGGTTGGGTTGGAAGGGGCCTTACAGACCATCTCATGCCACCCCCCTGCCATGGGCAGGGACGCCTTCCTCTATCCCAGGGTGCTCCAAGCCCCGTCCAACCTGGCCTTGGACACTTCCAGGGATGGGGCAGCCACAGCTCCCCTGTGCCAGGGCCTCAACACCCTCACAGGGAAGAATTTTTTCCCAATATCTAATCTAAGCCTACCCTCCTTCACTTTAAAGCCATGTTTCAGGTGATGCCAGCTCCATCCTCAGTTCAGGGCCAGCTTGCTGAGGGATCCAAGCACAGCACTGGCAGGTGCTGGCACTGCTCCTGCTGCCATCGCCCACGGCGTGAGGTCCTGTGGGCTCCCAGAGCCCGACGGTCAGTGTAGTTAACAACCTTTTTAAAATTTATCTCCCTGGGAACTTGTTATTCCAGGATTCCAGCCATTAAGGGCTTGTTAATATTTATGAAATAATTAATAGATGCACCTCTGTTCTTTAATAACTCATGTAAAGTTGTGCTGGGGAAGGCGGTACCAGGTGCTCTGCTCAGAGCAGCTCAGAGCAGGAGGAGCCCTTAATTATGTATTAAACACACACAGATTTATTACACAAAGTTATGAAAAAATAAAGGCATTTAATTTAAGAAATAACAAGGCAAGTTCTGCTACCTGGAGAGCCGTGTTAACGAGCTGACTGGCTGTGGAGCGCTGCTCCAAGGAAAAACATTTACAGGGGGCCTGGCCCTGTTGTGGCTAGGTCTTTCTCTTGGGAGCTTTCCCACTGCCAGCTCCTCTCCACGAGCACAAGATGCTCCCGTGCTCCAGGGACCCCCGTGCAGCCACCCCCCACGTGGGCTGAGGGTCTCTGGAGCAGCACTGGAGGCCCCGCTGGCAGAGCACGCACATACTCCTACCCAAACAATGATCTATATTTTCAATTTTCCAAAAGATTATGTTTTCATCTTAAAAGATGTTGTCTCCTGCTTTTTGACCTGAATAAAGTGAAAGATAATAGAATCCAGATGAAATATATATCTACATTAATCTCACACAGCCTCGCGCCGCTTCCAGGTGCTGCGCCAGGAGCGGATCCAGTTGCAATCAGATGCCCACCTGGCTCTGAGTGATTCCCTCTGATTTAGCAGGATTAAGTGCTGCTGTGGGATGCACCTGGTCCCAGCGCAGGGGGAACAGCTGCGCTCCCAGGGAGGATGGTGGAAGAGCTCAGGGGTGCATTTTCCTCCAGGCACATCCACGGCAAGGGAGGTGCGTGACCCTGTCACCTCCAGGCATCAGAAGGTGACACTGGGAGTGGCACGGAAGCTCTGCTCCCGGCTGGGCCAGGCAGCTGCTGCCGGCTGGGCAGAATGGTGCTGTGCCCAGTGGGATTGTGCTGTGCCAAGCAGGATGGTGCTGTACTGAGGACGACGCAGGATGAAGGTGTGCTGGATGGGATACTGCTGTGCTGATGAGGATGATGCTGTGCTGATGAAGATGATGCTGTGCTGGTGAGGATGATGCTGTGCTGAGGAGGATGATGCTGTGCTGAGCAAGACTATGCCATCAGCACTTGGACAGGCACTTTCACAGTGGATTTTGGCAGCAGGGGCAGCCCTGGCTGGGCTGGCTGTGAGCTGCCACCTCGGCCAGCTGAGGATCCACTTTGCTTTGTATCTGGTCAGGTTCCTCCTGCAATTTGCATTTCAAAGCCTCGCTTGTCCTACCTGTGTCCCCAGACAGGCCTCGTGCAGATGCTCGAGGCCAAGGTGAGCAGCATTCACTCACACCCCTCACAGGCACCGATGCCTGCCCTGGCCAGGCTGGATCCCCCAACCCAGATCCCAGAGCCAGGCAGAGCAGGGGCTCCAGCTGCAGTGGGAGAGTACTTGGGGAAGGAGAGGGAGAAATTGGATTCAGAGGCAGCAAATGCAGCTCCCCAGAATGGATGTACATTTTCATTATACACTGAGTAATTGGTGGTAATACAAGAGATATGGGCAGTATCATTATAGACCAGGCTGTGCTGGAGATGGATTATCATCATCTGTCATTATCTGGGCTTCCTTGTGGCTGCTAAAATTGTAGAACATGATTTTAATAACCCTGGAAGGCAAGAATCATTTTTCTTTTGTCACTTAACAACTTGGCCTCATTCACTGATACCTTCAAATAAGAAGGGGGGATTAATTTCTAGTGGGATAAATGCAGACCTGGTTGTTTCCTCCTCTCTTCATTTGCAAAGGAGCCCCGGCGAGGCCTGACAGCTTTCAAGGAAATTGCGGATAATGGGGACAGGATGTCAGTGCGGGTGGGGTGCACAGCATCACCCGGAGATGGGTGGTGCTGACACATGGCCAGCCCTGGGGCCCTTGCCCTGTGCCCCCCGGCACTGATGGCACTGGGAGCCACAGCCTGAGCCCCGGGGTGTCTTGGCCGTGAGATTTGGGCAGTATCAGAGCCGGCGGGGTTGTCTGGGCACCCCCAACCTTCAGTCCCACCCCGCAGGGCACAGACACGGCCGTTTTCCGGGAGCCGGGGAAGCTGCGTCACTCCCGACCCCCCTGGACACTGTCGGGGCTCATTTGAGGGCGTTTCATTTGTCTCTCCTCTTGGTCGTGGAAAAAGCCAGCAGCAGGAGAGGGACAAATCAAATTACAAGGCAGCTAATGAAAATAATGGGGAATAAAGCGCTTTTGGAGGCTGCTTGGTTGGATTCCTATTTCCCTGTGTCACTGGGTTTGAGCGGGGATGTTTATAACCTCACGAAGACATTTCACTGCCTTTGTGATTAGCTCAATTGACCGTGGTTTTTTTCCTCTCACAGACTCGAGCCCCTGGAAGTGAAGTGCCAGCTCCAAGCCAGGTTCCCATCCCCCCGTTGAAGCACCAGGAGCCCCCCTGTGCCTTCCTGGGGCCTGGCACGGGCAGCAAGTCCCAGAGAGAGGTGGATGGGGGTTGAGTGGGGTCTTCCTGGGGAGCACAGCCAAGCTGGGGGGTTCATAAAGCAGGAACAAGGGGGGATCAGTTGGCTTTGCCCTTTTTCCATGCAATGCTCCAGCCACTCCAGCTGTGAGTGGCTGCCAGCGCCTGCCTGGGCTGCTGGCCCCCGCCTGCGACTATTGACTCTGAGTAAATAATTCCCAGGTATCCTTTTCTCCGGATAAAGGCTAATTTTTTTCTGTTATTGTCAGAGGTGTTTATTAGAGCAGAAAAATAATAGTGCTTTTCTTGCAGCCTGATTGCCGGGAAGTGTCGGGAGTGGCCGTGTGGCCACGGCAGCTGGGATCAGACTCGGACGCGCTGCCTGGCACCACGGGCACAACGGGGTGAGGGGGTGTGGTGGGGAGTGAAAAGCTCCCTGCCTGGGTGGTTTGATGGGGGGCAGCATCAAAGGGAAATTTCTTTTCAGCAATGGCAGAGGGAGAAGCTGCTCCACACGTCTGGGCTCTGGAGCGACTCAGCAGAAAAGAGCAGGAATTTCTGGGAGCGTGAGGGGTGAGAGGCTGGCACAGAGCTTGGCCAGCGGACACGGGGAGGTTCCTCTGCCACAGATACCTGTGCAACAGAGCCAGAAATTTGGGGACAGGCGAGTTCTAGGCGGTCCCATGGAAGATTTCTCCCCCTCGCCCATCCAGCTGTCAGACCGCTCTGCCAAGCTGGAGCCGCAGCCCCTTGGCACCACTTCGGCCTCTCTCAGATTAGAGATGAATAATGGCAGCACATGTCGCCCTTCCTCCCCCTCCCTGGGCCCACCAGGGCCTCTCCAGGTCTGCCACACAGAAATTAATTCTCCTGCCTCATTAATTGCAGGAATGTGTCGGGAGCTGTTCAAGGTCAGCCTCTCGGACCCCTGCCATCCATCCTCTCCAATTTGCAGCCGCTTCGCTGGGGAGGAGCTGGCAGTGGCACAGCAGGGACAAGCACCCTGGCGTTTGGGTGACCAGAGCTTGTGGTCACAGGAGGGTCCTGTATGGGTTCCCTTCTCCAGAGCAGCTCCATGCTGGCAACCTGCCCGTGTCCCCCTGTCCCCCTGGGATGCTGTCTTGAGCCGAGGGCCCCCTCTTGACCACCTCTGCCCAGCCATGGAGTGACTTGATGGGGACCCCTCTGCTCCCTCCTCATTGCTGAGAGCTGAGCAAGGGGGTTGTATCAATTAATTGTGTTGGGCACAATTAAGCAGCTCTCCTCACCCATTAGAGACTGCAGAAGCTTTTGCACTTAGATCTTGCATCTTACGTGACTGGCAATATTCTATTTTTTTTTTAGGGAATGAAAAGAAGAAAGGGAAAATCCCTTTAGGGGAGCTGGTTCTTTCTGCCTGCAGAGCTGATACACACCAGGAATGTACTTTATTCTGTTTAACAGCAATGATCCACCCAGCAGGGATGGAATCAGAGGCTCTGGAAACACGGAGGCAGCTGAGAGCCCCTGGGCATTGAATGTGGGGCTGCTGCCTGTGGATTGCAACCAGAGGTGCCCCCAGGGTCTGGCCATGCCCATGGGCTGCTGTCCAGTGCCATCGGTCCCCATCCCACACACTGCAACCAGGAAAAACCCTGCGGCTGCTTCCCCTTTCCACCTTCCCCCTTGCCCAACGGCCCCGGGCTTGGAAGGGTCTTGTGCCACAAACTGGGAGCCACTGCCCCACCACTCACCCCAAAACCTGCTTTGTGAGCACCCACCCTCCCTCCAAACTGTGCTCCCGTAGCTGCCCCACACCATGGCCCGTGTCACCACCTGCCTCTGCTCCGTGGGGCCCTCTGTCACCCAGCTGGCTCCCGCACCCCGGCACCCCCCTGCCCCAGCCCCTGCGCCGGGCTGGCTGGGACCCCCGGCTCTGGCTGCAGGAGCTCTGCAGGGGCGGCACCCCGCACCCTGCCTCTCATTCCCATCCCATCCCAGGGACGGGATCTGCGGGCTCGTGAGCGTGACTCAGAGCCGAAGGGGAACCGAGAGCGCTGTCATGGAGGCACGTCCGCTCCATCCCTGCTCGCAGGGAGCTGCCCCGGCGGGTCGGCACACTCAGAGCCTCCTCGGACAAGCCCTTTCCCTGCAGAGCACGGGCTGAGGTGAGCCCGAGGGCGGGTGTGCGCTGGTGTGGGACGCAGGGTCTCCTCCACATTCGGGATCCCACCACACGGGCCCCGTGGCGGGGCCCCATCGCCAGCGGGCGCTTGTTGCTGTCCAGCTGGGTGTTTGCAGCGCTACGCCCTCGGTTCCCACGGAGATGCCCACGTCGCCATGGCTACCCATGGATATTCCTGCTCGCCTGGTAAACAGCCCGCACGGCACGAGCTCCCGCCCCGAAGTACCGGGGGTTGCTACACCCCAGGGAAATGGTGCCAGGGCAGCTCCCCCGGCCCGGGCCAGCAGTGGGCATTGGCCCCACGCCTCAGCCCAGGGTGCTGGGCCCCCACCCCACCCCTGCCAGCAGCCTGGCTCGCTACAAGAAGGGCAGATTTGGGGGAAAATGCCTTCCCTTGGACCGTCGGGGCTGTGAGGTCAGTGGTCAGAGCCCTAAGCCATCCCCTCTCGCCAGCACTCAGCTCTGTGGGAGTCAATGCCAGGCCTCCCGAGGCTGGTCTCTCAGCACCCCAGGACACCCTGCTCCCAGGGGGCTGCACTGGCCCCCCAGTTTTTGGCAGCGTGGGGCTGCATGAACACTGTGTAAGGCGCCATGGAGGTGAAACGCTGCCCCAGTCCCGGAGTAAACAGCTGTTTGCACAACAGTCACCGTGGTTGCGAAGGCTGGGACTGTGTGGAGGGTTGAGTAACCCTCTGTTTACCCCCCACGCCAGCCCCATCCCGCCAGACACGGGTTTCCCCGCCAGGGCTGCACTCCAGCCTGGCAAGGGTGGGCACAGCTGCCCAGGGGTGGTGCTCCAGCCCTGGGCAAGGCGCTGCTGAAATAACAGGGGTTAATGGTCAGCACTGGGAGATACTGGTGGGAACATCACCTCATGAGGCTGTCCTTGAGCATCTTGCAGGTCCCTTCACCCTGGGGCAAGCTGGACCACGTGGACGTGGACACGGATGCGGGCTTGGGGATGTGATGCTCCCAGGTGGCAGTCACAGCTGGGTTTGCCTCCTACCCCTTGAGTTGCACATTCCCCAGCCCATGTCCCCCTGCCAGGTTCCCCAGCCCGTGTTCCTCTGCTGCATCCCCCAGCCCAGCCTGGTGGTCCCAGGGCAGTAGCAGTGAGGAACTGGCTGTGCCACATCCCGGCTGTGCCAGGTCCGGCCGCTGGAGCGGGCAGGGTGGAGGCCAGGCACTGCTCGTGCTGTCTGTGTGCCCTGGGCTTTCCTGCCTGCGGCGAGCGAGGGGGTCGCAGCCTTCAGGGAAGTGTTTTGCAACCACCTTCTTCAGAGCGTCACAGCACTTAACGGCCCCGGTTTTGAGGAACTAACAGGGAAAGCAGCATGTTAGCAAACAGGCTGAGCACAGCCAGCCCCTGGCAGCCGGAGCCCAGCGCTCAGAGCAGGCGGTGAGCGGTGGCCGGACGCACCGGACACTGAGGACAGGCAGGGATGGAGGCAAGGTAGGGATGGAGGCGAGGCAGGGGCGTTCAGTGTTCAGGTCCCACTGAGCACCTTGTCTGTGGCTGCTCTACCCAGTCCCCTGCCTGGGACAGCCACACGTGCCGAGTGCTCAGGGGTGGCTGCTGTCCCATTTCCCACACTCAAGTTCTTCGTCTCTCGCTGGACGTTGGCTGCGGGGGTGTGAGGAGGTGTGGGCACCCGGAGCTGGGCACAGCATGGGCAGCCCCTCATGGACTGAGGACATGTGTGAGATCCATCCGGGGCAGAGGATGTGGGCAGAGGTGGCGAGGCAGGGGCAGAGGCAGCCACTGCTCCCAGGGCCATTCCAGCAGGAGGCTGAGGGTGCAACTGGTAGGGGCAGCCGGGGGTGCACGGGCAGGATCCCGCAGCTCTGGCCAGTCCCGCTGTGCTGCTGTCGGTCATTCGCTTCCCTCTCCCAGCTTATCGCCCTCCACCGCCCCGGCACTCCCCCGCCCTCAAACCACAAATCTCTGCCCGGCAGCGGCTGGAGATAGCGGAGATAAAATCTGCCCGTGCCTGTGGCCGGGCACAGGGTGCTGTGCCCGGGATGGGGAGCGGGGCCCGGACGGTGAGGGCGGTGTGGACGGACCTGCGTTCTGGGGTCTCTCCACTGCACTTCCTACGCCGGCGCCTGTGGCAGCGCGGGCTCGGAGCCGGGGGCGGAGGTGTCAGAAGGGCTGCGGGAAGGGCTGACGCTGACAGCAAAAGGACATTCTGCTCCAGGAAGCGCCGGTGACAATGCAGCCCGGCTCCTCCAGCCCGACTCGTCCCCAGCCCTTGCCGATCCCCAGGACAAGCCACTTTCTCCATTCCAGGTGATGCCAAAGCCACGGAGGAGACCATGGCCACGCGCAGTGCTGGGACGCCCTTCCTGCTGCAGCTCTCCCTGCTCCTGCTCCTCCATCTGGGCGGTGAGTGGGGTCCATCCTGTCCTGTCCCACAGCCGTGCCATCCCCAGCACTCCGTGCCCACCCAGTCTGGCCGGGGCCACGGGATGGGCAGGAATAGTGGCGGCACAGCAGGCACGGGCAGGATGGGGCCTGGCACGTGCCGGTGGCTTGCCCAACGCTCGGCTCTTCCTCTCCAGGGCTGGGGGGCCCGTCTAAGGGAAGAGGCTCATCCCTACGTCCTGCCTGGGCACCGAGGATCTTAGATGGCTTTGTCCCAGCTGTGCCCAGGATGAGACATGCTTTTCCTGCCTGCAGGGACACTGGGCTGCGCCTCAGTGGCCGTGGGCTCTCCCATTGTGCCCCTGGGCTCTCCCATCACAGCGTCCTGCACCATCCAGAAAGAGCTCTGCCACGGCTTGGAGCAGGGGAAGGTCCGGATCAGCTGGATGTTGGACAACACGTTCGTGGCTGGGAGCCAACGACAGGGTCCAGGGGGCACGGAGGTGTCCAACCTCACCCTGCCCCGGTTCAACCGCACGCAGGCCAGGCTGTGGTGCTGTGTGGAGTGGAATGGGACCAAGCAGCGCGTTGGCATGGCCGAGATCCGGGCGGGCTGTAAGTCTGCTGCTGCCAGGGGTCACCCTCCTCCCCAGCAGGGACGGGCACTTCCTCAGGCTCTTCCTCGGCCGCTCTCCCCCAGACCCTCCCACGAAGCCCCTCAACCTCAGCTGCGTCCTGAACCTCGGTGACTACGGGCTGACGTGCCAGTGGGAGCAGGGAACCGACAGCCACCTCCCCACCAGCGTTGCGCTGAAGTGCGGCGGGTAAGCCTCGGGGCCATGACCCCCTGCCAAACCCCAGGGCAAGCCTTGTCCTCTGCCTGAGGGACCCTGAGCCCGCTGCTCTGGCTGCCGCAGGAGCAGAGCCCAGGCGGTGACGGGCTGCACCCCGCAAGGCGGGCACAGCCGCTGCACGGTGCCGCGCCGGCTGCTCCAGCTGTACCGGCAAATGGAGATCTGGGTGTCTGCCACCAATGCCCTGGGCACGGCCGAGTCGGAGCACCTCTGCATCGACCCCATGGACATCGGTGAGTGACGGCGCAGAGGCCAGGGGACAGGGAAAGCAGTGGCCGGGGTATTAAAGTGCCATTAAAGCACGTCGGGCTTTGAGGTCACATTTTACGGGCAGGCTCCATGATGAATGTCCTGCCGGGATGAATCGGTGCCAGCGCCGCGTTACAGACCGAGCAGCGCGTGCGGCGGGTTATGAGCTGCCAGTTGACCTGCTGCACTCCACAGCTCCTCCAGCAATTGATTACCCATTTATTCAGGAGGTCTATTAATAATGGATCCAGTGCCTATAAACTATTTATAAAAGGAGCCTTCCCAGATGGAGAGACTTATCCTCCCTGATATGGGCCCGGGGAACGGCTGGCCAGGAACCAGCTGAGTCCTCCCATGGCTGTGCCACATTCTCACCTTCAGGCAGACCCAAATGTGGGGCATCCAGACACCAGGCCCCAAGGAATCTTCCCTGCGTGGGCATTAATGCAGAGCAGTGATGGTGTTGCACTCCCAAGCATCACCCCATCTCAGGCAGGGGCATACAACAGCTCCTGTCCCCTGCCACCAGCCATTCTCCTAAATATTTTGGGTTGATTTCTCCCCATTTCTTGCTGCAGCACCCTGGCTGCAGCTCTTGACATTAACAACAGGCACATGTGAGGTTGTGACTGCAGGCACTGCCCACCACACACCTCTCAGCTCTCCCCTGCTCTTCCTCCAGCCAAGCTGGAACCCCCAACCCTGCAGAGCATCCAGTCCATCCCCTTCCAGACTGACTGCGTCGCCCTGGCCTGGGATGTGGCGCGGGGTATGGAGCACATGGAGCTGCAGTGTGAGCTACGCTACCGGGCGACCGAGGACCCTGCCTGGGCCCTGGTGAGTGCTGCTGGGGCGGTGGGACCGGGCAGGCGCCGGGACCCTCCCTCCGCCCTGCGCAGTGGGAGTGGCAGGGTGCCTGTGTGGAAGAGGGACAGCAAGGTGCCCCCTCGCACCCCATCAGGGCCAGCCCCTGCTCGAGGCAGGAGCCAGCACAGCCCTCGTTCCGGCTGTCACCAGGTCACCGGCATCATCGGCCGGGCCGGCACCGCGCAGCGCTGCGGCTTCCTGTTCGGCACACGGTACCACTTCCAGATGCGGTGCCGGCGGAGCTCAGCATCGGCCTACTGGAGCGAGTGGAGCCCAAGCAGGAACTACACCACCCACGAGAAAGGTGAGTGCAGAGTCACCCAGAGGGTCCCATCTGCCCAGGCACACGGCGCAGCTCTGGGGGCACGGCCACGCTGGCCCTTTTCAGTTCCTCCCATCCTTCTCCCATTGCAGCCCCCACAGGGAAGCTGGACGCGTGGTGGGGGGCTCAGCCAGCCGGGGCAGGGGGGCGACTGGAGGTGCAGCTGCGCTGGAAGGTGAGCAGGGGCAGGCGGGGAGCACGGGGGCTGCCAGGGCATTGCCCTGGGGCCTGGGATCCCGCAGGGACTGACCTCCTGCACACCCTGCCCACGCCCAGGCTCCTCGGCAGCGGGAGGCCAACGGGCGAGTGCTGGGGTACCGCATCACCCTGAGCCCCAGGAGGAGGGGCAGGGAACCCCCCACCATCTGCAACACCACCCACACCCAGTGCAACTTCTCGGCACCCATGGGGACCAGGAGGGTCTATCTCTCAGCGTACAACGCCGCCGGCGAGTCAGCACCAACCGAGGTCGTCCTCCTGGAGAGGAAAGGTGAGGGCAGTGGCTGAAACCTCCGCGTGCCCCACAGGGCTCTGCTCCCCACGAGCAGGCTGCCATGGGGTGCACGGCCAGGGCAAGGAGAGGGCAGGCTCTAAGCTGGGGGACACAGGAACTGATGCAGGAGAGGTGCTCCCCTCTTCCATCATCCCAGCTGCTTGTGCCATGCAGGGCAGCCCCTGGCCGGGCTCCGGGCTGTGCCCGGGGGTGAGCGCAGCCTCTGGGTGCACTGGGAGGCACCGCCGGCCCCGGTGGCCGCCTACATCCTGGAGTGGCAGCGGGTGACAGCAGAGCCCGGACACTGCAGCGCGTGCTGGCAGATGGAGCGTGACGGGGCGGCCACCACAGCACTCATCCAGGGTAAGCACGGGGCTGCCGGGGGGCCTGCCCTCCTGGTCGGCTGTCCCAGAGGGCTGGCACCCACCCCGAACAAACCCTGCCCCGAGCCCACTGCCCACCCTCACTTCTTTCTCTGGATCCACCCCCAAGGCCGGTGGGCTGGCGTCATGGGGCGGGGGCGGCGCAGCCAGCGGTTCTCGGCAGCCGTGCCCCGAACCCCCGGCCCCCTCTGCTCTCCGTTGCAGACGGCATCGAGCCTTTCCAGCGGTACAACATCTCGCTGTACCCCCTCTACGAGGGCGCTGTCGGGGTGCCTGTCCACACCACAGCCTACTCCCAGCAGAAGGGTACGTGCGCCCCCAGCAGCCACCCTGGGGGCCCCCACCACCAAGCCTTTGCCCTTCCAAGAGGAGGGACAGCCAGGGGCTGTGCCAACGAGTTCAGCCTGCGGGGCTGGATTTGGCCCCCCTCTGAAGGTGCTCTCAGTTGCCCTGCAGCATGGGCAGGGCCTGATGCTCACACCTTGGGAGTGGAACTCCCCCACCAGTTCCCACTCGAGGCAGTGGCTCTGCTCAGGTCCCTTGTCTTTTCAGCACCATCTTTTCCCTACTCTTTTCAGCACCATCCCACGCCCCGAAGCTCCATCTGAGAAGGCTCAGCAGGTCAGAGGCTGAGCTGTGCTGGGAGCCACTGCCAGTAGAGATGAAGAATGGCTTCATCACCAGCTACACCATCTTCTGGGCCAACAGCAACACCGACGTGGCCAGTGAGTCCTGCCTGCAGCACCACTGACCCTGCCCTCTGTCCTGCCTCGACGTGCTGGGTGGGGACATCAGGAGACCTTGTGTTCTCTTCAGAGAGGGTCGGGGGGTTGTACGGGTCTCTCACAGGGCCCCCTGCCAGCAGAGACCCGACGGGTCATGCGCTGAGGGGATTCCACCACACCAACAGCCCCGTGTGCCCCCAGGTGCCACCGTGAATCCTTCTCTCAGCTCCTTTGTCATCCGGGGGCTGAAGCCGTCGACCCCGTACAAGGTGCACATCATGGCATCCACGGCTGCCGGCAGCACCAACGGCACCAGCCTGACCCTGGTGACCACAGTGCTGGGTGAGGGGTGCAGCCACTCAGGGGGTGCAATGGGAGGGGACCCCCAGACCCTGGTCCTGCCCTGGCCTCGTGGCACAGCGCAGCTGGCAGTGCCCACTGCGGTTCCCTGTGACCTCGTCCCACTTCCCAGATGACACTGAGATCCAGTTTCTCTTCCTGACCCTGGGGCTGGTCTTTTTCCTGTTCATACTGTTGCTCATCTGCTTCCAGAAGAATGAGCGGTGAGTACAGGAGCCCTGCCCTGAGCTGGGCTGCTGGCGGGACAGGGTGGTCCCGGGGAGTGCTGACATCCTGCCAGGAGCTTGGGAGTAGCCACTCCAGTCCCGAGGCCACCCACTCCAGCCCCCCTCCTGAGTCCTCTCATCCCGTGGTCTTCAGAATGAAGGAGCAGCTCTGGCCCAGTGTCCCCGACCCCGCCAACAGCAGCCTGGGCAAGTGGGTGCCGGCAGCGGTGCCGCAGGTGAGACCGGGGCGGCTGCTCCTCCAGCCCCCCGCTCCCCACAGAGCACATGGCCCTGGGACGAGAGGCCACAGTGAGGGGCAGCGGGGGCAGATGGCACCGGCTGTGACCTTCTGCTGTCCCCAGGAGCCGCTCCAGGTCCCCGCCGCGAGGGAGCCCGGCCCGGCCTCCATCTCCACGGTCACCGTGCTGGAAGGGGCACCGGGGAAGCTGCCAGGGAAAGAGCCCCTCGCCCTGCCCGCCACCCCCGTGGCGCTGCCCCGGCCCTACGTGCGGCAGGAGGGTCCCGAGGAGCCCGTGCAGTACGCGCGGGTGGGGGGCGCGGGGTACCGGGTGCAGCGGCTGCTCCCCGAGCCTGGTGCCCGGTTCTATGAGAACCTGCGGGCCCGTGGGGACGCCGACGGCGCGGGGGACTGGGGGGTCCCCGAGGAGCTCCCCGCCACCTTCCCGCTTCTGCAGGGGCTCCGCATCGGCGGGGCCGAGGAGCTGCACGAGTGCCGGGCGGACTAGCGCGGGATGGAGCCGGGCTGCCGCACCGGGTCCGCCACCGGCAGCCCCGGGATGCGAGGTCCACCCGAGGGGTTCCAGCCGCATCCGGGGGCCCTGCCCGGCTCCATCCCACGCTGTGTGTGTCCCCACCCGCCCCTCTCCCTCTGAAATAAACGAGAACGCGCTGAGAAGAACCCGGACGCCTCTGCGGGACGGGTGGGGATGAGGGGATGGGGATGGGACCAGGATGGAGACAGGACCGAGACGGGGACGGAGATGGGGACAGGACAGGGAGCGGAACCAGGACGGGAACACGGAGGGGAACGGGAAGGGGCCGGGGACCGGAACCGGGCCCGTGACGAGAACGGGGACCGCGACGGAGACGGGGAGGAGACCGGAACGGGACCGGACTCCGGAATGGCCATCGACGAGCTCAGCGCTCGCTCCCTCTGCTCTGTATCGGCGCTCGCCGGTCGCGCCTGGGCAAGATGGCAGCGCCCATACCGGCGTGTCGGTGAGCGCGGGCCATGCTGGCGCTGCTGAGCCGCGGCCTGGCGGGACCGGCCCGTGGCGGGGCCGCTGCACTGGGAAGGGCAAAGCCCGGTGAGGGGCGCGGAGAGCTCGGGAGGACGCTAGGAGGGAGGAGGAGAGGGAGGGTGGAAGAGTAAGCGAGACTCTGTGGAGGAATTGCGGATCGGCCGGGGCCGGGGCCGGGGCCGGGGTGGGAGCTGAGGATTAGGAGGAAGGCATGGTCTCGGGGTCGGGGGTGACCCAGGGCCACGCACTGGCCTCTCGGGCTGTCTCCAAAGTAGACAGGGTTCCGGGTGACCGTGAGAGGGTCACGGGTAGGATCCAGGAGGTCTCTCGTGGCGCCGGGGACGAACTGGGGTGGCAGGGCCGGGCACAGGCGAATAGCTTGAAGCAGGTCCTGATTCCAGCAGCAGGAGCCTGAGAGAGCAGCTGGAAGAATTTGTTCTTGAAAGGTCAAAGAATGACGCAGTCCAGGTTAATGATGAATATTTATGACTGTACCCGAGCTGTGTCAGACAAAGGTTGTCCCCAGGTTGTCTCCAGGTGTCACTGCCCCTGAGCTCTGACACTGGGGTGGTCCAGAGCAGCCCCTTCACCTCGCTCATGAGATTACTTGAGTTAATTCATCAGTTAATCCTCCAGTTTAAACTCTCTGAATGAACACATTTGCACAGGGCAGCCCGCACACTCTGCTCAGGGTGTGCAATCTGTTCTGCTGCTCTGGCCTCAGCATTTGCCAACCCTGAAGCACAGTTTGGTTTGGTTTGGTTTAGCAGCATGTGAGAACCACGCTGAACCATCCCACACTCCTCTGGGACTAAGGATCTGACTGGTCACTGATCACCTTGGAGTCTCAGTGCTCTGATCTCACACAGACCAAGCAGTATTTGACGTGCACGGAGCTGGAGAAGTGCACACAAGTCTGATAACTCTTGTTTCTTCCATCCAGCATGCAGTCCCATTCTCCAGGCAGCCAGGGGTTATGCCAGACCTGGGACAAAGAAGAAGAAAGGTATGTCAGGACCCACAGGACCAAATGTTTTACTGCTAACATGCTCAGAGTTGTACCCTTGTGGCAGAGAAATCATTCAATAAATAATTCCTTGCAAGCTCAGAAGTTACTCAAAAGATTCAGCAGCTCCTGAATGTGGGAAAATGAACCGTTATCAGTAGCAGAAGATGTGTTGGGGTGGGAAGGCCCTGGCACAGGGTGCCCAGAGAAGCTGTGGCTGCCCCTGGANCCCTGGATCCAGTGCCCAAGGCCAGGCTGGACGGGGCTTGGAGCAACCCGGGATAGTGGAAGGTGTCCCTGCCCAGGGCAGGGGGTGGGACTGGATGAACTTCAAGGTCCCTTCCAACCCAAACCAGGCTGGGATTCTGTGATCTCTGAGCTCAGTGAACTCTGTTGTAAACACATGTAGACCATGTTGTAAGTCCAGAGTGCTGAAGACTAGAGACTGAACCTATTTTCTTCACTCAATTCCTGCCATCTTGGCTGGATCTGCTCAACTCTTCCTTCTTGTTTGGAGCACGCAGTCAGTTTCCTTCAGAATGTGTTTTCTCTGGTGTAGTTTGCAAGCTCAGACCTCTGACTTTGTCCTGCTCTTCCTCAAATGTTTCTCTCCTCTTTGTAGACATTCCCAGCCATCTGGATGACCTTCCTCCCACCCTGCTGAAGAAGGATTATGCCAATCTCCCAATAATGAACAGGTATGAACAGGAAAAGGGGATGGCTATTCTCTCCAGGGGTTTTTATCTTACACATAACCATGGTATGTGGAAGCTGTCATCTGCTTACTCATTAATTATTAATGCTCTGTGGGCACAAAAATTGCAAAGTCAGTTTGAAAGTCACATTTACAGACACAGTCAGTGGTCAGGGCTTGATTGTTTACTCCATGTGAGATCGAGTGCTGGTTGCCCACATGCTCTGTGGGCTTTGTAGTCCATAGAAAAAAAAAATGGAAATAATCTTGAAATACTAGAAGTAATCATCTTGCAAATGATCCATGCCTGTCTTGAGCTCAGAGGATGTAGAGTGTCGTTAAACAACTCAACATAAATTCAGCTGCTGCTGAATTTGGGGCCTGGGGTTCAGCACCATTGTGCTCCAATGCAGAGCTCTCATGTGTGATGCAGGGAGGGCCCCCAGTGGCCTGACTGGGACTTTCACTGGTCTCTGAAGGAACCAGTCTTAAAATGAAATATTTTCACAGCAAAACTACTCAATGCTTCTGTAATCTGAGCCATGATTTTGCTTAGGAATGTGAGAACTTGTGTATGGCTGACACGTTTGGGAGGAGAGGAGAGTCCCTGTAAACTTGCAGAATAAATTAAAGTTGAGAAAAGTAGGGATATTCTGAGAACCTGAGCTCATTTTTGTTGTTAAATAGACTTGTTTCTAGTTTATAAGCTAATTTGCCATCTCCTTGCAGTGTGGATGATGTAGTGAAACGGGTGCTGTCCTTGGAAATGGCAAGTCAGGTCAGTGTCATTCTGCTTCCATGAAAAATACAGATTTAATGAGCACCTTCCTGTGAGACTTGTCTATGTTGTTAAATATCTTTCACCTACTGTGTTTTTAAGTGACAGCAAATCCAGGCTGATTATATACATTAGAGCGATAAGCTTTGTTTGCTCTTAAAATTTATCACACAGTTTTCTTTATGGTAACAGTTGCATATTAAAATGAAATGAAGTATTTGGGGGTCACAGGGCAATGAGCTGTTCTGTTGCTGCTCATGGTTGGCCCCGTGTTCTAGAAACCACTGCACTGGACAGCAGATGTCCTTCAAGTTATTTTTACTTTCCATATGCTCAGAAAGTAAAGTAAATAGGTAGTAAAATGGCACAAGGATCTCTCCATTCCTCTCTGCATGCCACTTCAGCTTAAAAAGATGTAAAAACACTGAGTAAAGTTCTGAATTAAAAAGTCTTATCTGGGTGTTTGGGAGGAGACCTGAGTGTCTCCAACCTTCAGTGTTCCTGAGACAGAACCTGTTTTCTGTGACCCACAGAAGGAGAAGATGAAAGTAAAGACGCAGCAGCTCGTGGAGAAGGTCAGGAGGTCTCCCAACGACAATGGCTCCTTTGAGGTGCAAGGCAAGTTAAAAAAGGGAAGGATATTGTTGGCAGATGAAACGTCTCCGCTTTTATTCAGCTGTTCCCACCCCAGCACTTCCAGTTTGCTGGGTAATTCAGGAGAATCTCCTCCAGGAGAGCCCCTGAGGGACAGGTAGCCTGCAGGATGCCCTGCAGGACTGCTCTGGGTCTGGGAGCGTTGCAGAGGCAGTGTCTGCTGGCGTGCCTCCAAATTCCTGCTCCACATCCACCCTCCAGAGGCAGCATGGGCATTATTCTGCTTGGAGTGCTTCTGTGACATGAAGCACTGAGCTACTTCATGTTACAAAATGAACCAAATTTAGCCAGGGAACCCAAATTTCCCTCTGTATCGGAGAGCTGTGGCTGAAGCACAGTGTGGGGCAGTGCAGGGACAAAGGCCACGCTGCACTGACCTACACTGACCACTCCTTTGTCATCAGTAAAGCCCTTCAGTTCCTCAGCATGCCACCAGCCCCTCTCTCCAGAGCCCAAAGTCCCCAGGACCTGGCTGCTGCCCTGGGGAAAAAAAAACCCTTTATTGGTGTCTGCTCCTCCAGAGCTTAAATGCTGTGAGGTAAAATGAATGTAAGCTCACTTGGAATTGAGTGAGTGGAAGAGGAATTTCACTGATAAATTTGTATGGTGTGTTATTAAAATTTTACCCTGTAAAGCAGCCTCATAACAGTAACAGTTCTGCAGGCTGTGTGTTGTGGTTTGTTGTGCTCCACCCAGCGGGCTGTGGGCAGTGTTTGTCTGCTGTGGGGAGTGTTTTTTGTGGGCAGTGTTTTTTGTGGGCAGTGTTTGTTTGCTGTGGGCAGTGTTTTTTGTGGGCTGTGGGTACCTGCAGGAGCAGCAATGCTCAGCCTTGAGGGAAGGCAGATGATCCTGGGCCACCTGGGAAAGCTGCTGCTCTCACACAGCTTCTCTCTCTGTCCTTTACAGTTGCTATTTTGACTGCCAGGATCCGCACGCTCGAGGAGCATCTCCAGATGCATCCCAAGGTAACTCGGGGATCTGAGCCCACATGCAGCAGCTGCTCAGGTGGTTTTCAGTTTAGAACAAAAGGATTTTAATCCTGGGGATTATGGCTTTCCTAAGGAGGTTTATGAAATGTTACAGCTGTTCCCTGGTGCCAGTGTGGGGAGCTGCTGGCTCAGGCACAGCTGGATTCTCTCCGACTGATTCATATTCTGGTTTGTTACTGTATTGGAGGAAATAGCTGAGCAGATTCCTTTGGGCAGAGTTGAGCTCCACTTCTCCTCGCTGCAGATGTGGCTTCACCACTTCGTTTTCACTATTAATGCAGCAGCTGCAGTGTTAAACAAAGAGCAAAGTCTCTGCTTATTCTGCTCATGGAAATGTTCAGTGGCCAGGGCTGTGGGAATGTCCAACTTCCCTGCCTGCAGCTACCTGAGTTCAGGCCGAAATTTGAAATATCGTGGCCGACTTTATGAACAAGAGATACTAAAGATTCTTTTTGTAGGGCAAAAGGTGGGAAATGGATTGATAACTGCATTTGAAAAAGTGTGTAATTATTTGTTAATCATGAAAACTTGAAGGGTAAAACAGAACAGAATTGTTTTTTATCACAAGCCAGAAGCTGTACCAAGTGTTGCAGCAAAGAGACCTTCTGGAATTCCTTGGCTGAAGCCTGCTTTTTACACAAATCACTCATATAGGACAGGGAAATGTCTCCCATGAGGGATTGCCCTGAGTGGTGTGGCTCAGGCTACGCCTGTTCCCTTCCAAAGAACAACCAGTCAGACAGAGCCAAGTCACAGATTATTTTTATACTTAATTTCTGGCAAAACAAAGGTAAATGCTTCTGTATTATTCTGGAGCATCACACTTCAAGGGAAGCAGGTTTTAGCCAGCAGACCTTCCCTGCAGCTTTGGCACAGCCTGAAACTGCACACGAGCTGAAAACAATCTTC
Source organism: Atrichornis clamosus (assembly GCA_013400975.1). NCBI lineage: Eukaryota > Metazoa > Chordata > Aves > Passeriformes > Menuridae > Atrichornis > Atrichornis clamosus. The sequence continues at coordinate 115,753 of WBMZ01007387.1, forward strand.
AGGGAAGGTGAAGGTGCAGCCACGGAATGGAGAAACCAATTCCAAAGTAAATTAAATCTTCTTGGATCAACTTGTGCTGGCCTGACATACTCGCAGTATCTGCCAGCAGAAGTTGTTCTAAGACTGTCCTTAACCGCACTGTTCCCTTTCAGCCGAAATCTGGTCTGTTCTCAGTGATTTACTGGAATGGCAGGACAATCTGTCCGCAGCCGAGTGAACGCTGGGTCCTTTGCAGGACAAAAAGAACCGCCGGTGCATGCTGATGGATCTGGACCGGCGGAGGAAGCTGCTGGGGTACCTGCGCCGGGTGAACTACAGCACCTTTGAGAGCACCTGCAGGGAGCTGGACATCCAGTACAGCCCCCTCCAGCCCTACACCCGCCACGTCACCAAGCGCTGGCTGGTCAAGAAGGCGTTGTGCGTCAAGGTATGGAGCAGGCTGCCCAGGCAAAAACCCCTCTGTGGAAGGGCACAGTTCAGACAGATAGAGATGACTCACAGCCAAGTCCTCCTGAGCCAGGCTTTGACTTTGATCCTGTCTATAGAGAACTGCCTCAGCTCAGCCAAGAGCTCCACGGGGGTCAGTTATGTCGTGGGCACTGACACACGTGCTGTGCTCAGGCACTTCAGGTTGTGCTGCTGGTTTGCTCAAAAGTGTGTGATTCAAACTGGCTTTTTGCTCAAAGCCCGGTATGGGAACTGATATATGAGATTATTTGATGGCAGTTTGGAATGGAAATGTGGGTGCATCTGCTGTCTGCCCTGATTTGCTCAAAATATATGGGTGTAATTCTGCATGCAGTAGATCTTCGTATAACTGAGCAGAAGCAAAAGCTGGACGTGCTTTCAGTCTGTAAAAGCTAAATTTCAGTCCAGTGACATTATAACCAAAGGACTGGACCAAAAGTGTTCAGGAAATGACTGGACATGGCACTCAGTGCTCTGGTCTGGATGACAAGATGGGGATTGGTCTCAGGTTGGACTCTGTGGTCTCAGAGGTCTTTTCCAACCTCAGTGATTCTGTGACTGGGTGGCTGTAGCAGAGTAACTCCGGATGGTTCCCTGGAGCAAGGAAGGTGCAGAGGAAGGAGTTAATCTGGCTCGTGATGGAGCAGCAGGCAACCTGGGAAGCAGCTCTGCAGGCAGCTCCATCTCTCCCTTTCCCACCTCCTTTTGCTCTCCAGGTGTTCCAGGAGACGCAGAAGCTGAAAGCAGCGGAGAGACTGAAGCAGAGGAGAGAGCGGCAGGCGAGAGCAAGGGCTGCACAGGAACAGCAGGAGCAGCAGGGGCAGGGGAAGCCGGCACCGGAAGGGACACCTGTGTAGTGGCACAGCCAGGTTGGCATGGCCAGGTTTACAATAAACATCTCCTGAAAGACCTCAAGCCTCTTTACTCAGTGTGGTGTGGTTTGCCCCGTTCTGAGCACCTGGGAAGGGCAGTGACTGGTTCACGTGATTGAGAAGTTTAATTTCAGGCTGCTGCACCAGTCCGGGTGCCCAGCAGATCTGTCTATGAGAGGACCTGGGGGCTCCAACACCACCCCACGGGTATTTCAGTGGGAGCAGCTCAGGGGCTGCCTGTGTCCTGAAGGATTGTGCTGTCACATTTTCTTAGGTATTTATAAATCAAAACTTAGAAATCTAGATTGGACATTATGAATAAATTCTTCCCTGTGAGGGGGGTGAGGCCCTGGCACAGAGAAGCTGTGGCTGCCCCATCCCTGGAGGTCTCCAAGGCCAGGTTGGAGGGCTTGGAGCAACCTGGGATAATGGAAGGTGTCCCTGTCCATGGCAGGAGGTAGAACGAGATGGTCTTTAAGGGCCTTCCCAACCCAAACCGTTGTGCACACGCACGGGAGCCCTGTTCATGCGCCGGGATGATCCACACACAGATCAGGACAATCCGCACATGGCCCAGACGAGGCGCTCACGGACCGTGGGTGATCCGAACACGATCCGGGACTGATGCGTACGCGGACCGGGGATGCTCCGTACGCGGACCGGGGATGCTCCGCACACGGACCAGGATGCTCCGCACGCGCCACGGGGTGACGCGCACACGGTCCTCAGATGATCCCAACACAGACTGCGACTGATGCGCACAGGGTCCGGGGATGAGCCCAACACAGCCCGGGACTGGTGCGCACACGGTCCGGGGATGCTCCCAACACAGACCGGGACTGAGGCGCACACGGCCCGGGGATGATCCCAACCCCGACCGGGACTGATGCGCACACGGGCCCCGGATGATCCCAACACAGCCCGGGACTGGTGCGCACACGGTCCGGGGATGCTCCCAACACAGACCGGGACTGAGGCGCACACGGCCCGGGGATGATCCCAACCCCGACCGGGACTGATGCGCACACGGGCCCCGGATGATCCCAACACAGCCCGGGACTGGTGCGCACACGGTCCGGGGATGCTCCCAACACAGACCGGGACTGAGGCGCACACGGCCCGGGGATGATCCCAACCCCGACCGGGACTGATGCGCACACGGGCCCCGGATGATCCCAACACAGCCCGGGACTGGTGCGCACACGGTCCGGGGATGCTCCCAACACAGACCGGGACTGAGGCGCACACGGCCCGGGGATGATCCCAACCCCGACCGGGACTGATGCGCACACGGTCCGGGGATGATCCCAACACGCACCGGGACGATGCGCACGCGCCGCGGGGCAATGCGCACGCGCGGCCCCGGCCGGCCAAGACGGCGCGTCCCGATTGGCCCCGGGGTTGCCCGGCAACGGCGGCGGCGGGCACGGGGCCGTGCCGGGGCCATGTCGGCGCGGACGCTGCCGCTGCTGTTCCTGAACCTGGGCGGGGAGATGCTCTACATCCTGGACCAGCGGCTGCGCGCCCAGAGCATCCCCGGAGAGAAGGCGCGCAAAGGTGAGCGGCGGGCGGGGACCGGTCTTGCGCGCGGGCGGTCCCCGCGGGGTCACTCCGGTCCCGCGGTCCCGCGGCCGGTGCCAGGGGAGCGCCGGGGAGTGGCTGGCCGTGTCGGGGTGGCGGCACTGCCGGTGCCCCCGGGTAAGCCTCTGCCCCCGCTCCCGCCTCCCCGTTACCGGCCGGTTTCCGGTTCCCGGGATGCCGCACGGGCATACACGCGGACACGCTGTGCTGTCACCGGACGATGCTGCGAAATAACAGCTTCAGTATCTGTCTGGGGCAGGAGTTTCCTCGTCCCGGTTTAACGCCTCCATCGCAGTTAATTATCACAGTAATTAACCCTCAGTGTTTCCTGATCTAAAACTGGAAGCGCAGCCCGCTGGGTTGATCAGCTCTGTGAAGTTCCTGTGGTAAGAACAGCCCCAAAGCTGTTGCTGAGGCTGGTTTGGGAGGTACTCACACATCAGGTGAAACTGGAGCCCATGTCAGTGTTTCTGTGCTCGGTTCGGGAGTTAAAGCTTCAGAAATGCACTTTTAGACTCAAAACAACTCGGGATTTGGTTATGTCAGCCCAGGTCCCGGACAGACCAGGTTGCTTTGCAATGGGAAGGAGTTTCCGGGAATAAATTTGTAAACCCTGTGCAGCCACAGCACACGCAATTGTGTTGAATTCAATTAACACAAATATGGCTCTTGAAACTCTTGTCTGGCTTTTATGCAATCACATTTGGCCAAAATCCTTGTACAAGTAGAGCCTCGTGCCTTTGCATGGGGCACGAAACCCCAGCTCACAGCCCAGCATCTCTGTATTTACCACTTCAAATTATCACAGCTTTGCTTTACAAGTCCTTGCAGCTCTCTGGGATGGGATGGGGAATGTGCCTTGGGAAGCTCCAGAATGTTTTAATAAAAAATCAACTTGATATGAGCTTGGTATTGTTATCCCTTCTGCCTGTCTTTTATGAAGTGCTAAACAACAAAGGGTTCACTGTGTAATTATTGTATTGTTTGTAAGGGGGCAATTTATAATTGTTCATGTGTCCTGAGAGAAAGATCTGACAAAAGTTTACTGCTGTTCATACAGGATCAAGTTTAGAATTTAAACTAAATTAAATCTTGGTGGAGTATCTCAGCAGGAGAATTGGATTTGTTTTACTTTATCCACACATGGATTTTTTTCTTACAAAAAATTGGGCATTAATTTAACTGAGATGTGGTTCGTCCACACCAAGGTTTGTTAATGATTAAAGCTGTTCACTCAAATATTGGTCATTTGTAAGTGCAAAATACAGGTGAAAACTGCCCAAGCTCAGTGCAAAGGGTAAAATGGGATGTGGATTGAAGCAGCAGAATTTTATCCAAGGGGAGGGTGAGATTATTATTCAGTGCTGAATGCTGATGAGAAGAGACAAAATCCATTAGCTAGCTTTTTTTTTTTTAGTTTATTTCTTTTCTTCTCCTTGCAACTCTTGTTCTTACATCTCGAACTGCTGTTTTGTTTTATATGCTTCGTGTAGATGAATGGACAGATGTGGACAGGAAACGAGGTACAGTAACTGCTGGCTGCATGCACCAGTCCAACCCCACGTGCACACCTGGGGCTCATCGTGCCTGAACACCTGAGGCTGTTCCTGCAGCCTTCAGTCAGTGTCACAAATGGACAATAATGCTCACCTGGTCCTTAAATGCACTTTGACTGTAAATCAGTGAAAAAACAGACAATATCTCAAAATCATATGGCCTCGAAAATTAGTTGTTAATTTAACCAAGACTATAAATGGATCAAAACTTTTTATCCCAGTGGTCTTGCCTGCAAAAATGATATCTGTGTTTCTCTACCATTGTTTTTATGTGAGCATGTAATCGTGTGAGCATTGTGGAGGTTGTTTTTCTGCTTAAATGCAGGAATATTGGGTATACTCCATTTTTCTATGGTTTTATCTAATTCATCGCTCAGGGTTTGGACAGGTGAACTCCAGGGATGATCGAAGGCATTCCCATCCCAGCTGCTTTACCCACCTGTGCTGGTGGTCACACCTGGCAGAGTGATCCCAAAGGAGCAGGTGCCCGCACCTCAGCCAAGCTCATCCTGACTGGAATGATCCTGGGGGTGGGATTGAGCCCTCAGGTGTTGCAGGGGAGCAGCCACGGTGTGAATGTGTTTCCCTCTGGAATCTGCCCTGGAACAGGAGCCTCCAGCAAGGGCTGTGCTAAGGAGTGAGGAAATGAATCTCTTGAATCTCAGGTTTTTGCTAGGTGAGCACGAGCTGAATTTCCAGTGTCCTTCTGAGCAGTGTTTTTTTAAGAGAGAGCAGGGTTATGATATGTTTTGCAAAATAAGCATCATTGATAGGTTTTAATATTTACTGAAGGCAAACACTGATTTCCTGGAATTTGCCACAGTTTTTTTCCTACCGTTACATCCTGTTCCCAAGAACACCCTTTTTCCAGCCTTTAATATCTCAGAAGTCTAAGAACAGATTCCATCCCATCCCAAACGATGAGGAGCTGCCCAGAGCTGTGACGTAGCGAGATGGGAGCTCAAGGGCAGGTCCCAGGTTTGCCCATCAGTCCTCCTGTGAGAGAAAACACTTTGCCTGTGCACGGTGCTCCAGGGGGATCTCGGGAGGGTCCCAGAGTCACCACCCAGGGCTGTTGCTGATGGAGCCATGCCAAGGTTTCACCTGCCCATGACCCCTTAGGAGCCACGAGCCTGTGGCATGTAGGCTGTGACCGTCCTGAACTCGAAACCTTCCCTCTGCTGCCCTGAATGTCCTCCAGGAAGCACCAGCATCACCCAGGGGTAGATCCAGGCTCATGTCATGCATCCCAGCCACGCGAGTGACACGCACTGTCTGTCACCAGTGACATGGCACGGGGAGGCCAAAGCCACTGTCACCCCCAGCTTCAGTCCTGTCCATCGCACTGGCTCTACTGGTTTCCCTCCTCCCATCCCAGTTGATGACCCCCCTCTCTGCTCAGTTGCTTTTTGCTGTGTTGCTTGTGCCACGTCCCCGGGCCAACGCTCCTGTGTCACCCGCCATGGCCACACTGGTGGGAGCAGCTCCCCAGGGCCCCCTGAGACCTTTGCTTTGTCATTATCAAACGTGGGAGAGATTTATTATCAAACTGTGTGAGATTTGCCCTTTACCGTGACTTTTTAATGTCTTTCTAAGTTCTTTTTATAGCCCACACAAGAGGTTTTAATTTCAGAAGATAATTTATGTCAGTGTGGTTCACACAGAGCTTCGATTCCATTGAAAAATCATTGTACTGGGAGGTGTCTGTCTCCTGGTGGTTTGGGTTGTTTGTGACTCTCCAAAGACAGGAAAAATCTTTGTGTGGGCAGCTTAAAAATATTTTTCTTGATAGCAGTATAAGGCTGAAGTTCTTACTTTTGTCATAATTGATTTCCTGCAAAATTAACTAGATTTTAATATCTACTAGTACTAATATATTTGATCTTCTCCAATAAAAAAGAGGGGATTTCTGCCTCCGGTTGCAAGTGGGGATTGTTTTATGGCAAATTTATCTGAAAGGAAGGGAGGAAGTAAGGATTTTTTTCCCATTTGTAATTAGGTGTATTTGTAATCCAGGCTGCTCAGGAGCTGAGATCTGTCTGTGGGTTTGGGGTGTTTAAATCAGGACTAGTGAGCCCAATCAGGTGCAGGGGCNTTTTATGGCCAATTTATCTGAAAGGAAGGAAGGAAGGAAGGATTTTTTTCCCATTTGTAATTAGGTGTATTTGTAATCCAGGCTGCTCAGGAGCTGAGATCTGTCTGTGGGTTTGGGGTGTTTAAATCAGGACTAGTGAGCCCCATCAGGTGCAGGGGCTGCTGAGCTGTGTGTGACCAGGGCAGGAGGAACCTGTAACCAGCAGGTTTAGGGGCGAGAGAGAATCACCTTAGGATACCTTTGCCCTCAGGAATACAGCTCTCCCTGCCCAGGTTCTCATATTCCCAGGGAGCTGATCCTCTAGGAAGAGGTGTAGTGACAGGGAAATGACCTTTCTTTTGTCTGTTGGTGTAGGACAGGTGTGAAAAGTCAGGTGTCTGACCCCCCAGGGAATCATTAGGGCAATAGTTCAAACCACTGGTCACTTCCACTATCTGTATGTTCACTTTTTCTCCTTCTCCTTTTTTTTTTTTAATTTATTCTGAGATTTTTCTAATCCACAAGAATTGTCTGGCATTATGAGCTTCAGGAACAGTCACCTGTAGGAAAATCCACACTTGTACAGTAATCTGTGTGACCTGGCATTTTCATTTACCATTTTTTTAATAGAGAAATAAATGTTTATTGATGATAACTCTGTAGAGTATATCAGGGAGATAATAAAAGTAGCAGATCCAGCACAAAAGCTCAGATGCTGCATCTGCTTGAACCACTGCACAATGTTTTCCACCTTGTTTGCATTAAAAGCTTGATAACCAGAGCACAGCCCTCACACTCAGCACTGCTGAGCTCTATGAACTCCTCAGTAAGTCACGTAACAGTTCCATGGCTAAATTTACAAATAAAAAAATGAACCACAGGTAAGGAGGTTTGGAGTTCTGCTTTTGAGCTGCTCTGTGGCATGCTGATGTTGCAGTTGTGAGAGCCCTGAATGGGTTGATACAGATCTCAGGGATATAAATGCTTTATTAAATACCTGCCAGCATTAATCTGTCTGGAATAAAGATTGCAGAGAGCCCTGAGTCATTCAGGAGCTTCTGTTGAGAAGGAAAAAAATAGACTGATAGTGTCAGAGGGTGTTGAGGAGCAGGCACAGCCAGGTAGCTGCAATCTGCAAAGATCTACCACAACACAAAACAGTCTCCTTAGGAAGCAGAACTGGAGCTTTTTTAGATAATAACATGTCAGAGCAGCCCATAAACGTTATTTAAAAGTGAAAAGTGCCAACCATAGCTGTAAAACTAGGGCAACAAAGCCAGCTTTATTCCCACTGGGAAACAGGGACTACTGCCTTCAGCTTAGGCATTTGTGCCCCGGGGAACATCAGCTGGCTTAGCCCAGTGGGACTGAGGAAGTGTTGGATCCGGAGGTGCTGTTCCCCCTCTCCTGTTGTGCTCTCCCCCTGCTCTCCACAGGTAACCCTGGCATGAACCTTGCAGCTGGGATGAACCAGGAACATGCAGTCCTGGAGCAAACTACAGAGCCTCTTTGTCTTTGCAGTTATGAACGACATCATCGCCACCATGTTCAATAAAAAATTCATGGAAGAGCTGTTCAAACCCCAGGATCTCTATTCCAAGAAAGCCCTGCGCACTGTGTACGACCGGCTGGCTCACGCCTCCATCATGAGACTGAACCAGGCCAGCATGGACAAGGTAACGTGGACCTGCCACCTGGCCTGGCTCTGCTGCACTTCCCTGCTGCCCTGCACGAGTTTCTGTTGTGATAATTAGCCTGTGACTTTTAAACATTTCGAAGCATTTTGGAGCGGCTTTCCTTGTAGAAATGGTTCTCGACCAAAGAAGCTTTTGGGAAGTCCATGGTGGTATCAGCTACTTCAGAACTCAGTATTTCTGCCAGAATAGCTAAATGTTTGATTTTAACAAGTTCACTAAGCATTCCTTAAGTTTATCAGATGTTTTCAGATATTTTAAAAATATACACATCTGTGGGTGTGGATAAATACCTGTATTTCTGTACTGACACTCACAGTCTTGCAGCTGCAGGTGCAAGCAGAATTATTGCCTGCAAACAGTATATCCACAGCCAATTTAGGAAAAAATGGTAGGAATGGGATTACCTGAGAGCCCTCCACCTGGATGTCAGGGCTGCTGAAAGTCATAGAATCACTGAGGTTGGAAAAGCCCTCCAAGACCATCAGTCCAGCCTGTGCCCAATCCCCACCTTGTCACCAGCCCAGAGCACTGAGTTCCACATCCAGTCATTCCATGGACATCTCCAGGGATGGGAACTCCACTACCTCCCTGGGCAGGCGCTTCCGATGTTTAATCACTCTTTCCATGAAGAAGTTCCTCCTGATGTCCAACCTGCACCTCTCCTGGCACAGCCTAAGGCTGTTTCCTCTCATCCCTTGTTCCTTGGGAGCAGAGCCTGATCCCCACCTGGCTGCACCCTCCTGTCAGGGACTTGTGGAGAGTCAGAAGGTCCCCCCTGAGCCTCCTTTTCTCCAGGCTGAGCACCCCCAGCTCCATTCCCTTTTTTCGACACACTCCAGTCCCTCAATGCCTCTCTTGCACTGAGGGGCCCAGAATTGGACCCAGCAGTCAAGGTGTGACCTCACCTGAGCACTGGTGACATTGGTGACCCAGCAGGAGGGCTGGGGATGGGGTTGCAGAGGTCTTGTTTTCTTAGGAAACAAAGCTAAAATGGTTCCTTGTGCCACAGGCGGGCAGTGGCCTGAGTGTCTGAATCCCTCTCTCCATCCCCGGGAGGTTTCCTGTGTGTGACAGGACCAACATTCCCGTGTTCCTTTGCAGCTCTACGACCTCATGACCATGGCCTTCAAATACCAAGTGCTGCTGTGCCCTCGGCCCAGGGACATCCTGCTGGTCACGTTCAACCACTTGGATGCCATCAAGGATTTCATCTATGACTCCCCTGGCATTCTGAACCAGGTGGATGAGACCTTCCGGCAGCTGATCGAAGTAAGAATCCTCAGAAAAAGGGTGGAACACACTGTGATTTGGTTTTATGGGGTTTTTACCTCTTTCAAGTTCATCTTAGAGATGAAATAACTGCATTGGAGAGGTCTGTGAGTCAAGTGGTGGTTTTCTACTGGCCCGGTTTAAATCAATATATTGCTTATCCAGCCTGATTTCAGTCTCCACTGATTTCAGTAGAAATTAAATCGGACTTCTAGTTACAGATAATAATTACTGATAATGACCAGCAGCCCCCTTAGAGCATTTCTGCTTCCCCTGCAAGTGGATCAAAATATTCAGATGTACTTTTTCCCCCTTTTCCTTGGTGGGACACGGAACACTTGCAATACCTGCAAAGCCTTACGTGATGATTTTCCTTTTCCAGACATACAGCTGTCTCTCTGATGGTGAATTCCAGCTCATCAGGCAAACACTCCTCATTTTCTTTCAGGATATGCACATCAGGGTAAGAGCCCAATAGAACTAGGCAGGGAGAATGACAGGGAGTTTGCAATACAAAGGGATCTGGTTAAAAACACTGCATGTTTGGGTTTGTTACTTGTGCCTTTCAGCCATCTTGATGTGCTTGTAATTGCACTCAAATTTCACAGATTGAGCACATCTACTCAATAATGCTGAATAATTCTACAATATTATGAAAAAAGGAATCTCTACTAGTATAATTTGCTGATTGATAAATCTGTTTTTCCTTTGAGAAGAAACTTGATATGAAACTCAGAACCTGAGCTTGAAGTCTTGGTATTCTCTAAATAAATTGATCACATTCACATGCATCAACAGGACATAGTTTTTACATAATTTTTTTTAATGTTAGATCAGTGTGCCCATCCTCTGGACTACAATTCCACATCACTGGCTTTGTAAACACATCTCTATATACACATCAAAATCTCCAGGAAGTCTCCCCCAGTGTAGGCAGGGAGGCTCAAGCTCAGGCTTGAGGGAATTCAGAGCGGAAGGTACGCAGCAGATTTTCCCCAAGGTGTGATGTCTGTGATGTTCTTTTGCAGGTCTCCATCTTCCTGAAGGATAAAGTGCAAAACTCCAATGGTCGCTTTGTGCTGCCGATCTCGGGGCCTGTCCCGTGGGGTACGGAGGTCCCAGGGCTCATCAGGTGAGGTGATGCCATGTGTGGGGCTGCTCAGGGAGGAGGTTCCAGAGGGCTCGGGAATCCAGCTCAAACTGCCACTTCTATTGCATGGATAGCTGAACCTCCAGTAAATACTATTTAAAGGGTGGGATTTGGGACTAAGTCAACCAGCAATGAAATGCTGAGCTGCTTCTGGAATTTTCTATCCCAGTAAATTAGCTATTAGTAGTTTATCCTATATAAGAGGCATTTACCAACTTATGGAATAGGGTTTTATTCCCCTTGTGCAGGAAGCAGAGGAAGTAGGTACTGAAAATCAGGAATAAAACTACTAAATGTTTCAATAATGTCTTGTCTTTAAGGATATTCAATCACAAAGGAGTGGAAGTTAAAAGGGCTGAGTTCACCACTGCTGGGAATTACATTACTCCACAAAGGGAAGGATCTTTTGAGCTTTATGGAGACAGAGTCCTCAAACTTGGAACAAATATGTAAGTAATTTTTGTTCTACGTAGAAACCTGAACCAAATGTTGATGGATATGGATTGTTCAGAAGCACATCTTCAGCCTGGTGTGGGTTTGCTTCTTTTGTTATTAATTGTCAGCTTGACTTTGTTACAAAGTGCTGTCCTGCACCAAAACACGTGTGGACAGTTCGGACAACAGCAAAACTTTGATTTATGTCAACAGTGGAGCTGAGAAAAAGAGTGTTTTCATCTGGTGCTGCATATTACATGAAATGTGATTTAATTTAACCACATTCAAGGAATCCTCTCTATTCTCCTTGTTTGCCTTGATGTACGTTTTCCATCCAAAGGGATCCGTGTTCCTTCTCACAGCTTTGTCCCTCGCACACCTTTTAATGCTTCAGTACTGCACCACACTGAGCTGGAACTTCTCATTGCAATTCTTCACAGTCTTCAGAAAAATATCCTAAAATCCTGGATCCTGTACTGCTCCCTCTGGTTCCTGTACCTCATCCCAGTAACATTCTGTTCTTCCCCTTGTGTTTTCCCCTCTAGGTACAGTGTGACCCGGCCAGTGGAGACACACATGGCGAGTTCATCCAAAAACTTGGCATCCCAAGCAAAGGTCAGTGTTGTCCTGTCCCTGTCACTGGTTAAACTGGACAAATTCTTAGTCTCCAGGTATGGAGTAACTTCAGGGAAGCTTTTCTGTTGTTCTCAGAGTCTCATCCAATCCTCCCCAGTCCTTTGGAGCCAGGGGAAGGGCACATTTTCCCCGGAGAATCCACAGGCTTATGTCAGAGTTTGCTTGCTTCCATTTTAATCTCCTCAGAAAGCAGAAAGTTGGCTTTACAGATTTCTCAGCTGTTCAATTTAGCTGGAAAAATATCTTGTCCTGGGTCTATAAATTCAAGCCACTATTTCCATTATCTAGCTGGTGATTACTGCTTCTCTGCACAATCTGTCCCAGGATCAATATGAAAATATGGTTATATCCCTCTGAAGGACACATATGTGTGGAATATCAGAAAACTCCTTGCAGCCCCCACCTCCTGGTAACTGCCCAGTGGGTCTGTTGCTGTTTCCTGCAGGAGAACATAGTCCCCAACCCTCTTGCTAAAGAAGAGCTGAACTTTCTGGCCCGGCTGCTGGGAGGTTTGGACGTCCAGAAACCCAGTGGTGGCGAGACAGGATTTCGGCTGAATTTGTTCATGACCGACGAGGAGGAAGAGTATGCTGGAGTCCTTCTTGGTTTGGGGTTGGAGTGCCCTGTGGGGAGCCCTGGAGATCAAAGGTGGCCCTCAACAGCTTTAGGGTCAGACCAGCGTGGTTTAGCACGTTGTTATCGTGCTCCAGATGTCTCATGTGATGCACAGCCTTGCTCCCAATGCCACTGGCTGGGATCTGTGCTTGGTTCTGTCTGGAGGGACAGAAGCATCCCTTCAGCCATTTTAGCAGAATGTTTTTACTTCTTTTTAATCTCAACAACAGAGCTATTCTCTCTTCTACACTTAACAAAAAAAGCTAGGACAGGGAGAAGCCTCCAGACTGGGGTCAATATATTAATTTGCCAAGTAGGAGCAGAGACATTGTCCAGACTTCATAGGAGTCCAAAATGGTTTGGGTTGGAAGGGACCTCAAGGGTCCTCTAATTCTGCCCCTGCCATGAGAAGGGACAGCTTCCACTAGACCAGGTTGCTCCAAGCCCTGTTGAACCTGGCCTTGTGAGCATCTTCTGGGCATCATTTATGCCTACAGGAGCCTCCTGAAATCTGATTTCTATCATTTCCTTGTACGTCTTCATGGGATTAACCACTCTTTTTGTGTTTTTAATCAAGACATGCTGCACAGACCAGACCAGAGGAGTTGTCCTACAAGGTTATCAACATTGAAGCCACACAGGTATGTATCATGTTTCACATTGCTGGTTCTCGCCATCCCTGCCTTGCTAAGGACCATGTTTAACTCGGAGTAGTGACTTAAAATGCTTTTTTTTTCCATTTCACTAAAGTTCGTAACTAATGGCCAATTTTCTGTCCAGCCAGTGGAATGGGTGATTATTTACTAACAAAACTTGAATCTTGACAAGTGTCAGAGCAAGTTTTTAGCTGAGTTGGGTGTAGAAGGGGCACACCCCAGTCCAGCCCAGTCCCGGCCGCTGTAGCAGCGTGGGGGCACCGGCGGCGGCTGAGCGCAGTGTCTGTCCCGCAGGAGCCGGGGCGGCGGGCGGAGCTGTCACGCATCCTGGGGGAGCTGGAGGTGGCGGAGCCGCGCCCGGCCAGCGCCGAGAAGGGCGAGGACCTGCTGGCGCTGATGGACGGGCTCTGACCGGGACACGCGGACACACGGGGACACGCGGACACACCGGGACGCGCGGACACCGCCCGGGGGGGGGATAGCAGGGGATGCGCGGGGCTGCCCCGCCCCTTCCTGCCGCGGGGCGGG